>JAODAL010064001.1:0-18944 GCA_025379985.1 Phyllomedusa bahiana
TGCTTCATACCCCATGCTGCAACCCTATCACAGTGGCGTGTGGATAACATAACATTTAATTATTTAAATTTAATAAAAAATATGATCATATAAAATGAATATAAAAATATAAAATATCCCAAAATATAGAAATATCTCCTATAAAATGTATTTAAAATTCATAGAATCAAACTAATTTTACATTGAATAACCCACTGATTATGTTGTTCAGATTTTTATATTTTAAATTTTTACTATATTAAATTTGAAATGTACTTTTGCTGCTCTCACCCTTTATTCTACATACAGGAATTGCCAGCACAGCACAGGCATTGCTGGGACTTGTGGTCCACCAAGCAAGATCAGTACCATAGTTTCTAGTCACTGACATGCTATTCTAATGATTTTTCTCTTATTTCCAACCTATCTATAACCTTAAAACATGTTAGGTGCATTACCAATGCACCTAAGTTCCGTAATGCGCCAAACACATAGGCGAGGGGCAGGGAACTTTACACACCATTTATGAATGCACAAAAACCACTTTCATACATCAGGTGCATTATACACTGAAAACGAGACTTGACTATTCTCTTTGACGCGCCTTCCTTCATACATGTCTCCCTAAAAGTGTTGAAAAATTTATATTTTGGTAAAATTATTGCTTATATGTTGTTGTATTTCCACCTTAAACAAATACCAAATAGTAGGAGTTCATTGCACTACATTAATAATAGCAATATAGTAAATAAGGGGGATGTTTTATGCTGAATGCATGCAGACTATAAAAGAATACAGGAATCACTGCTCCACTAATTGTCAGGTACAGCGGAGCAACGATGTCTTTGAGAAATTCCAATAAAACTTAACGAAGAAGCAAAAACTTATGTAAAAATTATTCGATTTAATGCATGACCTACAGATCTTTTACTGCAAATCTTAAAAATGTATATTTGTAAAAGATCTACTAAAATTTACTGTATCAAACAAGAGTAAAATTGTAGGATTGATGAAGAGAACGGTCAATAGTATGACATCGATAACCACCTTGTTTATGTTCCTAATAAAATTTTATTTTTGCAAATTTCTTTTGCTATATCATATTGTACCGGATAGAGCTCCCTCATGCCATCGTCAAGGCAAATGGATAACTTCTTGCTGCTCATTATACTTCTAGTCTGTAAATAACATTAATAATGGTTGAGTACAGCTTTCATCTTACTAAAGGACATTAGTTATGGAGTATTTTTGGACTTAACAAACTGGAATATTGTTTTATACTCAAGTTTGCATTATTGGTCTGTGCCTGGTCTGTGCGCCCCATCCTATCGGTGAGGTGGCAGAGACTGTGTCTTTTTCTGAATTAACTTTTTGGGTACAGTATGTAATTATTATTTTCAGAGGTAAAGTATACAATGTTCCCTCAATAGACAATACTAATTGGACCTGGGACAACCATTGCATGTTGAAATCATAACCATATGGAAAACAAATAATTGGTTCCAAACCTCGAAAATTTACCAGAATATAAAGCAAAATGAACATTAAAGAAAGTTACACAGATAATAAAGCAAGGCCTTCCATATAACATTAGAAAGACCGACTGAGGACAGAAGCTTCTTTGCATCATGGACTTTATACACAATGTGCTAGAAAAAAGAAAACGGGACTCTCACCTGGTATTCAAAGGAGGCGCTCATTCTGGCCCATGTAAGAGCGGCATAGGATATGTAGTAATGCACTGTACTGTAGAGAAGCACTACTGTACCACCAACAACTGCATGCACCTCACTAATACATGTAAGAGCAGTACAGGACAGGTAGTACTACGTACTAGACCGTCAGTCGTTGCATGCATCTCACTAATACATGTAAGAGCAGTACAGGACATGTAGTACCACAATGTACTGTAGAGAGACGCTATAGACCGCCAATAACTACATGCACCTCACTTATACATGTAAGAGCAGTACAGGACATGTAGTACTGCACTGTACCGGAGAGAGACACTACTAGAGCGCCAATCACTACATGCACCTCACTTATACATGTAAGAGCAGTACAGGACATGTAGTACTGCACTGTACCGGAGAGAGACACTACTAGAGCGCCAATCACTACATGCACCTCACTTATACATGAAGAGCAGTACATGACATGTAGTATCGCACTGTACTGTAGAGAGTCACTACAATACTGCCAATCAATGCATGCACTTCATACATGTAATACATGTAACAGCTGTACTGGACATGTAGTACCGCACTGTACTGTAGAGAGGAGCTACTAGACCGCCAATTACTGTGTACACCTCACTAAGACATGTAAGAGCAGTAAAGGACATTTAGTACCTCACTGTAGAGTAGGGAGGTGCTACTAGGTCGCCAATCACTGCATGCACCTCAGTAATACATGAAGAGCAGTACATGACATGTAGTATAGCACTGTACTGTAGAGAGTCACTACAATACTGCCAATCAATGCATGCACTTCATACATGTAATACATGTAACAGCTGTACTGGACATGTAGTACCGCACTGTACTGTAGGGAGGTGCAATTAGACTGCTAATTATTGTATGCACCTCACTTATGCATGTAAGAGCAGTACAGGACATGTAGTACCACACTGTAGAGTAGGGAGGTGCTACTAGGTCGCCAATCACTGCATGCACCTCAGTAATACATATAACAGCAGTACAGGACATGTAGTACTGTTTTTTACTTTAGAGAGGCGCTACTAGACCGCCAATTACTGCATGTACTGCAATACAGGGGTTTCAAAAGTAAAATTTTCGTTATGAGTGGCCGGATCAGTGTTTGGATCATTGTATCTGGAAACTAGACTCAACATACAATGTCCCAAGAAAGAGCATTATATGTTGATAAAATTGTATTCTGAGGCCATTTTAACTTGAGGTAACAATTAATTTTAGGGAATACAATCATTGTTATCATTTGCTTTAAGTTAAAGTATGTAATATATTCAGGTTAATGGTGTATATTGCATTTAATTTCAGGGGTACTCTGTATATTTCAGTGGGTTCAGTATATTTTACAATTAATTTTAATAGCACTGTGCAGGATACCCTTAATTTCAGGGCCCAATATGTACTATAATTAATTTCAGGGTGTACAGCGTACTGTATATTTTAATTTGTTTCTGTGTGTAATAAAATTAATTTCAGCAGTATACCATATAATACTATCAATTTCAGTTGATGCAGCGTATGTAATATAATTAATATCTGGGGCACAGTTTATATTCAAATTAAGGGTACCACGTATATTAGAATCAAATTAGAAATTCTGGTATGTAATATAATTAATTTCAGGGTGCACAGTGTGTAATAATTATTTTAGGAAGTACAGTAAATATTATAATTTATTTCAGAGAGGTATAATATGATATGAAGACAAGAGTATAGTGTATACTGCGATCAATTGCAGGTTACAGTATGTAATATAATTAATTTCAGAGGTTACAGTTAATTTTAGGGGGCACAGAGAGTATTATAATTAATCTGTAAATAATTTCTGATGAGTACCTAGGTACTAATGTAGTTAAAATGACCTTTCTGGACAAATGTAATAAGCATGCTCTGTGTTATTTGCAATGTACATTGTTGCTGGGAAGAGGAGGAAAGAGAAGCTGAACTGATTTCATCACCTATTGTTAATGCTGTGAACCTGTGCTATCTGTCATCATGATATATTTTTTTTCAAACAAAACAGTCAATCTTTTCCTAAAAATATGAGGTTTGCATTGTGATCCTGCCAAATTCAATCAAGCCTTAAAACTGCATTGTAACAATCCAGAGTCATTCTGCTGAATAACCGTGAGAGATTACTCTAACCATTCCACAGAGTAGAGTCTAAGGAGCCTGCTGTAAGGCTGGTTGGACTTTCCTGCGAGATAATTGTAATGTAAAGGATTAACCCTTTGCAGGCTGGGTTAACCCTTTAGTTACATTACAAATTGCCTGCACTCTGATTTAAAGTAATTGCTGTCACCTCAAGGGAGTTACAGTGAGCCCTGACTGGAACCCAGCCCACTGTCCCTACTACATGATGTGCTGCCCTAGGCGGCAGACGCCAACTGGGCGACAGTCCCTGCACTGCTAAAGTGCTGGGGCCCTCAGGAGGAAGAAAGGTCAGACAGTCCGGGTGAATACCAAATCAGAAACGCCAAGCCACAAATCAGAACCAGAGGAAAAAAATATAAACAAGCCGGGGTCAAAAGCCAAAGGGGAGCGAGGTAAAAAATCAGAAGACAAGCCGAGGTAGGTAAACAAGCCGGGGTCTCTTACACAAGTAAACAGCACAAAACAAAACTCAAGGGAACAAGGCAGCCAGGAAATATCACAGGCGCAGCACTCAGCCTTCAGTGAGTTTAAATGGGATTCCCGAATACCGCCCCTGCAGCTGATTGGAGCAGCTTCCGGGTCCTTCCATTAGCTGGTGCGACATGCCCCCTGTCCGGAGTGGCTGGGCCTCTGTCACTCACAGAGCTGCCAGCAGACTGTCTATCCGGGTGGGGTCACTGATCAGCTGCTGCAGAACATTGCTCCCTGCAGGCTGAGCGTCGCCTAGCCCTGACCGTACCCCCTCCTTTTAGGAGGGGCCACCGGACCCTTCCCTGGTGTGGGTTTGTCTGGGTGAGATTAATGGAACTCCCTTACCAGGTGATCGGCATGGATGGAATTCGCCGGAACCCATAATCTCTCCTCAGGACCATAACCCTTCCAATGGACCAGGTACTGCAGTGACCTTTGGACTTTACGGGAGTCCAAGATCCGGGCGACTTCATATTCTAACTCCCGCTCTATACAAACTGGAGGTGGAAGTCTAGAGGGTGGAGTCAAAGGCTGAATATACCTCTTAAGAAATGCATGATGGAACACATTATGTATACGGAGAGAAGAGGGTAATTTGAGACAATATGCCACCAGGTTAATGACCTCCTGAACCACATATGGACCTACAAATCGTGGAGCTAGTTTACCAGAAGGAACTTTTATCGGCAGATTTCGGGTGGATAACTATCCCCAACAGCTAACCCTCTAGAACAAAGCCGCCGCCTATCGGAATTTTTCTTCTGGGTGTTCTGGGTATGAACCAAGTTCTTCTGAACTTGGGCCCAGACTGTGAACAGATCTTTAATGATAACATCCACGCCACTGTGATCAGACGTAGCACTGGAAAATGACGTATGCCTAGGGTGAAAGCCATAGTTGCAATAAAATGGTGATACCAGACGAGCTACTATCTTGATTGTTCATGGCAAATTCTGTCAAAGGTAAGTACTTTACCCAGTCTACCTGCCGATCAGATACATAACAATGGAGTTTTTGAGTTACCATTTGATTTACCCTCTCTGTCTGCCTATTAGTCTCTGGGTAGAAGGCAGAGGAGAAGTACAGGGTGATTCCCAGAGCCTTGCAAAGGGCTCTCCAAAACCGAGACACGAACTGAACCCCTCTGTCAGAAACAATATTCTCCGGTAACCCATGCAGTTTGACAATATATTTGATAAACAGTTCAGCAAGTTCTTTGGATGACGGCCCACTACCACGCAAATAACCGTTTTGCCCTCTGAAGAAGAAAGGTCCTTCATGAAATCCATGGAAATATGGGTCCACGGACGTTCAGGTACAGGTGAAGGGCAAAGTTCGCCAGGAGGACGAGTTCTGGGAACCTTTGCCCGAGCACAGACTTCATAAGATGCCACATAGGCCTCAACATCACGAGGCAATGACGTCCACCAGTAAATATGAGAAATCAGCCTCTTTGTGCCAGATACTCCCGGATGTCTAGATAACACGGAATCATGGAATTCTTTTGATATTTGTAGCCGGAGCTGAGTGGGGACAAAGACCTTCGAAACAGGACAATTGGCAGGTCTCATATCCTGGTGGGTCTTAATCTCCGTGGCTAAATCAAGGGAAATAGCTGAGACAACAGTCTCCTTGGGCAATATAGGTAACGAATCCTCCTGGGATGCGTGCCTGGCACAGAAACTTCTAGACAGCGCATCAGTTTTAACATTCTTAGAACCTGGTCTGTAAGTAACAACAAAGTTGAAATGTGTAAAAAATAATGCCCAACACGCCTGACGTGGATTCAACCTTTTAACATTCTCTAAAACGGTAAGGTTCTTATGATTGGTAAGGACCTTGACTTGGTGCTGGACACCTTCGAGGATGTGGCGCCATTCCTCGAAGGCCCACTTAATAGCCAACAACTCCCGATTAACAACGTCATAATTCTTTTCAGCCAAGGAAAATTTATGCGAAAAGAAGGCACAAGAGCAAAGGTTAGTCATAGTAGCTGATCCCTGAGACAGGATCGCCCTTGCACCATACTCAGAAGCATCAACCTCTACGACTAAGGGTTTGGTATGATCTGCTTAAATCAACACAGGAGCTGATACAAAACACTGCTTAAGTTCCTCAAATGCCTCTATGACCTCGGGTTGCCAGTTACTGAACTTTACCCCCCTTCTTGGTCATGTCAGTCAACGGCCAAACTGAGACAGAAAAATTGCGAATAAATTTACGATAGTAATTAGCAAATCCTAGGAATCGCTGTAGGGCCTTCAGGGATGAAGGGCGGACTCAATCGAGAATAGCTTGAATTTTACAGGGGTCCATACAGAATGAGTTAGGAGTCAGGATGTACCCAAGAAAAGGTACCTCCTGCACTCCAAAAACACATTTTTCCAGCTTGACAAACAAACTATTCTCTTTTAGGATTTGCAATACTTGTCGTACATGTTTAACGTGTGGCGACCAATCTTTTGAATAGATTAAAATGTCATCCAGGTAAACGACCATACAACAACCAATGAGTTCTCGGAAAACATCATTAAACAGATTCTGGAAGACCGCAGGAGCATTACACAACCCAAATGGCATCACCAGATACTCAAAATGTCTCTCAGGAGTGTTAAATGCGGTTTTCCACTCATCCCCTTCTCAGATACGGATGAGGTTTTAGGCCCCCCTCAGGTCTAACTTGGAAAACCACTTTGCTCCCTGGATTTGATTGAACAGATCAGGAGTCAAGGGTAAGGGATACTGTTTTTTTACCGTTATCTTATTAAGTTCATGGTAGTCTATGCATGGACAGAGTCCTCCATCCTTTTTCCCTACAAAGAAAAACCCTGCACCCATAGGGGACACAGAAGGTAGGATATGCCCCTTCTGTAAGCTTTCTGCAATATATTGCTTCATGGCTAGTCTCTCTGGACCAGACAGATTATATATCCTCCCCTTGGGAAACCTCACTCCGGGCAATAGGTCAATGGCACAGTCATAAGATCTATGAGGGTGTAGTATCTCCGACTGTTTCTGAGAAAATACTTGAGCAAAGTCACGAATAAAAAAAAGGAATCTGCTCCACCTCTTATCGCCCGTATGCAGGGAGACATCTGTCACACACTGTTGTTCCCATTTGTTTAATTTCCCTGAATTCCAGTAAACCTGGGTTATTTTCTAAACCAGGAAAAACCCCCAAAAACCCATCACGGGCAGCCCCCCCATGATAAATAGAATACATTTCTCAAGTATAATCCACCCCCATCTCGGCTAGGGTACAAAAATTGGATTGTACCCTTTGTCAGCAGAGTAGAGTCAATTCCCACAACCCGCGGGGACCAAGAGAGGCCTCCAAAGGGGTGGGCCCCAGACGTTTGGCGAAGGAACATTTACAAAATTTGGAAACTCCCCCAGAACCACAAAAGCATTCCTAGAACCAACAGAGACAAATTGAGATTTAACTGGGAGTCCATTTTTGGATACAAAAGGAAAAAAGCCTGTTTGCCTAGGTACTTTTTCCCCGCAAATCCCCAGACGTGGAGTTTTTCTGGCCTGGTCTCCGTTTTTAGATACAAAGCCGTTCCATCTTTTCCCCCAGTAGAAGCACAACCCCGGGTGGAAGGGAGTCCTATGGTCAAAAGCAGAAGTCGCAGAAGAAGCCCCCACTTGCATGGGCTCCTCTGGGTTTAAATCGTAAACAACGGGTGTAGAGGTAACAATGGTGTGGACCACCGGAGGAGGAGCCTTTTCCCGACGTCTCTCCCTAAAACCTCTGTCCTGATGAACAGCTAGTGCCATAGCCTCATCTAAAGTACAAGGGATAGGGTAAGCCACCAATAAATCCTTCACATGGTCAGCTAACCCTAATCTAAATTGGCATCTAAGAGCTGGATCGTTCCACCCAGACGGAAAGCACCAGCTACGAAATTCAGAGCAAGACTCCTCCACAGTCTTTTTACCCTGTCTCAATGTGGTCAGCTGAGCCTCAGCTACAGCTTCCCTATCAGGGTCATCAAAAAGTAAACCTAAGGTGGCAAAGAACCTGTCAACAGAAGACAGTTCTGGCGAATAAGGGGGTAACGAAAATGCCCACTCCTGAGGGGGACCCTGAAGTAGGGACATAACTATTCTCACTTTCTGCTACTCATTACCTGAGGTACGTGGGCGGAGCATAAAATACAGGCGACATACCTCCCTAAATGTCAGAAAAGCCTTCCTGTTGCCTGAGAAGCCTGCCACTGGAAATCGATTGAAATATATCTTAGGAGAGAAATTGCAACAGTCATTATTGGGATCATCTATAATTTAGAGGCACTGCAGTAGTCTGTCCACCGCTGGACTGCCGCACAGATGATGTCCAGAATGGTTTCTCTGGCCTGGGTCATCTAACCACATCCAGTTCTCCTAGGGTAAGGACAAGTACTTAGTACGTAGTTTATGCTAGATCAAAGAAAGTAGTGGATCGCCGGTTCTCCGTGGGTTTTACTCCATTAAGTCTTTACAATCTAAGCTTTGATTCCAAATGGACATGATTAGTAATTTTAAAGGGATGATAGCCTGCTGCTGATGTGAGCTTATGTGGAGAAAGAACTGTAACATAATGGACATAAAGTGAACCTGTCACATAGTTTTTGCCCCCCTTGCTGAAGACAGAACAAGCTAGTGTCAGACCTGCCTTTTCCAGCGCTGTGTCCCTTATTCTGTAAGATGCTGTAGTTTTCGTGCATTTAATACTCAAATCTGCAGTTTTCAGCCAGAAGAGTCATTCAAAGAGTCCTTCAGAATGGCAGTTTATTTCAAACCCTGCTCACCTGAGGTTAGCCCCGCCCATCTCAACTGACAATCCTATTACTTTGAATATGTGAATAACTGTCAGTGGGTGGGGCTAGCCTTTGGTGGGTGGAGCTAACACCTACTCATGAATAAGATTTGAGGGGCAAATGCTCTAAAACTGCTGCATCTTACAGAATAAGGGAAACAGCACTGGGACCAGCAGGTCTGTCACTAGCCTGTGCTATCCTCAGCAAGGGGGGCACAACCTATGTGACAGGTTCCCTTTAAGGAATGCTGTGTTAAACATCTCTCTGGTAAATAAAAGGACAAGTCCCTGGTTAACAACATTAACCCTTCGTCTGCACTCCTGGACCTAACATCATGGGCACCTTGCAGCTACATCACACAATGGCAAGGGAGTACTACAATCACCATCATGGAGTGTGCTCTGGGGGCAGTAACACCTACACAAGCTGCAGGACTCCCTCTTTAATGTAAGGCGTGCCAGAGTGTTATTAGAGGTTTGGAGAATGATGCCACCATGACGTGCTCTAGATAAACTCCCATCCTCTCCTCTGCCTGCACCCTGGCTGCCCATTTCAGAAACTCCCAGGTCACTTCTCCAGATGTAGCCGCTGTCAGTGAAAGCCGATATGCCAACGAAGTAGACAAGAAGCAGGCAGAAGCATAGTCAGGTCATGTGCAATAGGATCAGGGCAGGTGGCAGGCAGCAGAAACATTTCCAGGTAACAGGCAGGCGGCAGGCAGAGTATAGTCCGTATACATAACTGAGGGTCAGAACCAGGAACAGATGAGAAAAAGCAACGCAGCAATAAGTGCAGGTACAGCAACAACTGGCACAGGTAGCAGAAGACAGTGGCAAAATAAAGGAGAATGAAGAAGATGATTGGTGGTCAGTGCCGTACTGGTCCTTTAAATTTTAAAGAACCAGCACGCGCATGCCGCAGTGAAGGAGTACGCGAGTGCCAGCCCTAAACATAGAACGACAGCAGAGCAAGAGTGGGGAAAGGTGAGTACCGGCCGGAATGGGGTGGACACACATGAGTGCGCCTATGTATCAGAGTGGGGTCTGCAGCGCATCGTGACATTGCATAGAGTGGAACCTCTCAAGAAAACCACTTTAGATGACTACCCCTCCCCCCCCCCCCGACCAGATTTTACTTTGTCAGATCACCCAAATTTCCAGATTTACTCAAATTCTGGATATGAAATATCTATCTATCTATCTATCTCATATCTATCTATCTATCTATCTATCTATCTATCTATCTCATATCTATCCCATATCTATCTATCTCATATCTATCTCATATCTATCTCATATCTATCTATCTATCTATCTATCTATCTATCTATCTATCTATCTCTCATTTCTATCTATCTACCTGTCTATCTCACATCTATCTATCTATCCACTTATCATTTCTTTCTCTTATCTATCTCATATATATTTGTCATATCGATTTTCTATCAGTCTCTTTCATATCTATTTATATTGTTCTCTTTCTCTGTTTTATCTGTCTATCTGTTTCATATCCATCTGATATATATCTATTTATCTTTGTATCTATCTATCTGTCTATCTCACATCTATCTATTCACTTATTTCTTTCTCTTATCCCTCTCATATATATTTATCTAGCTGACATATCTATTTTCTATCAGTCTCATTCATATCTATTTATATTTTTGTCTTTCTCTCTCTTATCTATTTCCTATCCATCTGATATACTGTATATATATTTATCTAGCTATCATATTTATCTTTGTATCTATCTCATATATATCTATGATATCTATTTATCTATCTTATTTATCAATCTATTTTTCTATCTACTCATCCAGTTTTGAAACATGAAAGTATACTAGGGTATGTAGCAGTGATCAATATTTGGTTTTGGCGGACACAATTCTCAGCACAGTGTGAATTCAGTATCCTAAGAACATAATACAGCATGGAGATGGGCAGTTTAGAAAAATGAAATCTTTAAGAAAAACCAGCATAATGAGTTATTTTCCAAGAGATTAAGACATCTAAATGGAAAGTAATTTGGCTTAATGGAGGTAAAACTAACCGTAATTTGGGAAAATGGGCTAATTTTCTGCTGGGTATGACGCGCTCAATAAAAGCAGAATCTTTCATGCAGAAAAGCAGCGTGGAGGGTCGCAGCTCTGCTCTTGGTGACACATCAAATGCCCGCATAATGGTCCCCACAATGGTAGCCCGGATACCAACATTTCATCTGCGGCCCGCGCCTCGTTCATTTTGGTAAGTGGTTGTAGGTAGACTGCAGGTGGATAAACACTCTAATGCGCTGGTACCAGCGCGTTGCCTCTCTGTAGGTAAATGTCGATTATACAACTTTTTTGCATGCATCTCTCTGATAGATTTAAGGCAGCACTAAAAAGATATACAGTCTCCGAGGCTTAAAGATTTAAAGCCACTGAAAGAAAATCAATTTCACAGCGAATAAAGAACCATTCGAAAAAAGGGACTTTTAAGTCAAAAGTGAAAAGTTAAACTTTGTATCACATATTTTACAATTTTTTTTTTCTTGGCGCAAGAAAAAAAAAGTAAAAAAAATTTCAATTTGCCCTCCATGTAGAAGAGACATAAAACTAATTTGACGACATCTTAGTGGGAGATTTATACTCGCGGATGTTACTGAGAAAAGCCTTTACATTTTTCAATCTTCCTCAATATTTTCTTCTTGGCAGTTTAAAAGGATTGTAGAATAATAACTGGGGAGAGGGTGCACAGGGGCACGATATCCTACAAAGGCAATTACACGTTAGCAGCAGCCAGTTTAGTTAACATAAAGCAGGGGTTTTGCATCCAATTCACGAATCTTAACTCACATTGTAATTTTTCCTTGCCTTATAACGGTTTTATTTAAGACAATAAATCAGTAATACATGAAAATATATAAAACTTTGTGACATATCTTATTAGAAGTGTCATCTTTCTCGCCTTCTAGAAGTCTGTAGTTCCCCTATCCTGAGCATATAGATGAAGAAACCTCCTCAGTCAACAAACCATCTGTTAGACACTATAAAGCAGCGCGCCGGACCGGGCCACGCCCCCTAGGGGAGGCGCGCCATGACCCGGCGGGCTGGGCGCGGCTGAAGCCGCGGCGTACGTGCGGCCGGAAGCGGAGGCTGGGCGGAAGTGACGAGGTGTATTTAATACCTCCCCTTCCGGCCGCGCAGCACTTTCGCGCCGTTACCTAGCTGTGCAGGTCGCCCGCGCCGTCGGCTCGTCCCGGGATGGCAGCGGAACAAATGGAGGTCCTGAGGCGCCTGGCAGCAACCCAGGGAGCCTCCTTGCTACAGGCAGCGGTGCGAGACTTGGTGAGCGGGGCCGGGGACCCGGTCGCCGCGCCCTTGGACGGCCAGGTGCAGGCTGCCCAGGGGGGTGAGGCAATTCGAGGGGCACATTTTGGGCCTAGGTACTGGGGAAAGTCCCCGGGGCCCCCTGCTTTTGGGACCCCGCATGTTTAAAAAACTCCGGGGGTTGTCTGCCCCCGCACGGCTGGCCCGGAAACCCCCCAGGGCCCCCGTCGCCACGGACCCTTTGGGGGACCCTTCAGGGGGTGGCCAGGCTCCAATCTGGGGGCCGGCCTACCGGGTCTGGGAGGAATCCAAAGGGGGGCCGGGGGGGCCCTACGGAGAGCGGTGGTCGGGGGGCCTCGGCTGGGGCACGAACCCGTGCCCGTTCTTAAATTTCGGTCGTGGTGGCGGGGGCCCCGCCTGGCGAAGCACCGGGGGGGGAGGGCCACCGGGCGGCGGCAGGGGGGTCAACTTCGGGAGGCTTCCCCGGGGGGAGGGGGAGGCGGGGGATTGACGGGCACAGTCGGTCGGCCCAGGCTTCCGGAGTATGCAGGTTCCCCGTTCCGGGCGTGGCAGGAGCCCCCCTTCCCCGCGGCTTGCCCCGGCGGCCCTCCCCCCTTTTTGGGTTCTGAAGGCCTTGCCCCGGGCCATCGGGCATCGATCGATCAGAGGCTTTCGGCGAGACGGCGACCGGGATTCCGGGGGTTAGCGGGGGGGGTTCCACAGCCCCCACGCAGCCTGGTGAGTACATGACTTTGTCATGTACTTTTCCCACCTTTTTTAGACGCAAGGGGGAGCAGGTCGGTGTGGTCGCCCACCTCGGTAGGGGGGGGCTTCGTGAGGACCTGGGCGATCGCCGGCGGAGGTAGTTTTTTGCGACGGCGTTCCCGGGTTTTGTTGGGAGGTTTGAAGTTGGGGGACAGGGGGTTGGGTGGGGGGTCACCGGGGGATGTTTGGGGGGTTCGGCGGTATTGCCAGGCCCCCTCGGGTTTGACGGCGGGACGAGGGGCACAGGCCCGGGGCCCTCATGGAGGGGAGCGAGGGTGTGACTGTGTCGGTGCAGACAGAGAAATTTTCCCGAAAGAGAGTGTAGGTTATACAGGGCGAAGGGGAGGTGTTTGTGTTCGAAGGCCCCTAGGGGACACTTAAAGTCGAGGTGAGGAGAAGATCTGGAAGGACGAACGTGGGTCTTCTCATTTTTTGCCTTTAGAGAAGTTCAACTTAGCAAGGGGAAAAAAAGATAGAGCAAAAGGAAGAAGAGGAGAAGCCCCGGGGGCGACTCATTCCCAAACGTTTGCTAATGGTGCAGGCTTTTTGCGAACCGCGATGTATGGAAAAAAGGCACCGGAAATTGTTGGGCTCTTTTGCTATAGATGCTTTGGGGGAAGGCATGGGGGCTTAGGGGGTCAGGCGGGGCTGCTTATGACGAAAAATTTCGTCAGGGAAGGGGTTCGCCCTTCAATCGGGTGGGCCCATAAGAATTGGGTTTCTTTGGTTAAAAGTCATGGCCCCCGCAAGTTTGGGCACCCTTTTTTGGGGGGGGCCCGGTTCGCCGGCCAAGGGGGGAGCAGGGGGGGTTCTGGGTCAGGTCCCACCCGGTGCCTCGAAGGGGGGGGTTTGCTGGGCTTCAATGGGGGGCAGGTAAGTTCGGGTCCGGTTGCCGTTTCAGACACGTGGTCCTTTTGCGCCGCGCCGTCCCACCCAGTTACCCGTTGTTTTAAAAAGGGCCGGGGGCAAAGGGGCCCGGGGCGAGTGCTCAAAGGGGGGTCCCTCCGGTAAAGCTGGCGAGTGGAAACCCTTTTTCTAGCCCGCTATCCGGATAGGGAACGGCGGGCCTTTTGGGCCCCCGGTTTGGGCGGGGATTTGTAACCCCCTCCCGGTCAGGCGGTACCTTTTTCACTAAAAATTTAAGGTCAGCACGTGAAACCCCGAGGTATATCCAAAAAATTTGGCAAAGGAGGGGTCCTTGGACGGGGGGCGGGCCTTAAAAAAACCCTCCCTTTTTTCCGGACCGGTGTTCCTCTAGGGGTTTTCCTAAGAAGACCCGGAAAATTTTCGGCTCTTCACCATTTGCCCTTTCCCCCAAACCAAAATCGGTGAATGATGGGATAGCACCGGAACTTTTTCCCGGGTGTATACCCCTTTGATAACTGCCCTTGGGGGGAAACTGGGCGGGCCGGCGGTGATGGCCAAGGCAGATTTGAGTCTGCGTTTGCCTTTTGCCGGTTCATGAAAAAGTTTGAAGCTTTTTGGGGGTGTTTTTGGGTGGGAGTTTTTTGTGACCGTTCTTACCGATGGGCTGTTCCTTTTTTTTGGCCTATTTTGAGGCGTTACCCACCTTTTTGGAATGGTGGTCAGGGATGTTTCGGGGGTTGATTTCCATCATCCATTATTGGATGATTCTTTTGTGGGGGGGCCGGCGGGATGCCGTTGCGGTTTTTTTTCAGGGCTTTGGGGTTTTGGGGTGACTTCGCTTTGGTGCCCCCTTGGGCACCCACAAGAGGGAAAGGGCCCCGAGTCCCTTTTTGAATTTTCTAGGTATATGATTGACCCGTGAGGATGGAGTGCAGGTACCGCCAATAAGTTAGGTTCTTTGCGGCGGAGGTTTGCCGGGTGGTGGGTTTACGAAAAATTTTCCCCTAGAGCGCCGTCTTTTTGGGAAGTCAATTTTGCGTGCAGGATCATGCCGATGGGGGGGGTTTTTTCTGCGGGGTTGGCGTGCAACACGGGGAGTGACAAAGCCGCATCATTTCGTGCGCTTGACCTGTGAACACGGGGAAGACTTGCGGGTGGGGGCGAGTTTTTTGGGACTCGTACAACGGGGGGGGTCGATTATTTGCATGGGGAAATTGTCTAATGTGAATGTTGAATTTTCACGTGCGGCTGGAAGTAAAAAGGGTTTTGGGGGCCATTTGTGGGGGCGGTGGTTGGGCCCCTTTGGGCCTGTGTCGGGCGCGGCTTGCGGTCAAAAGAATCTAGCCTTCTTTGGGAACGTTTCCCATAGTTTTTGGCGTTGGGAAATTTTGGGGGGACATTTTCCCCGGGCCGGAAGGTTTTGCTTTTCTGTGATAATTTGGGGTATCTTTGGCGATCAACAACCTACTGCCTCTCCCCCCCCGGTAGTACGTCTGTTACGTATGTTAGTTTTGGGGTGTTAGAGCTCAATCATGGGTGAGGGCGGAAAACGTCCCCGGGGGGCCAGAATTCCCTTTCTGATTCTCTTTTCCCGGTTGCAGGGGGCCGGTTCGGACTTTGGCTCCGCGCAAAGAGCCGGGGAAGATCCCCAGTACCCATGACCGTGGCCTTCGGGACCGACCGGCTGATTCGGGGCCCCCGTCAGGTGGGGCCTGGGCTGCTTATGAGGCAGCCTGGGTGCATGGTCAATTGGCTAGGGGATCTGGGGGATGGGTGTCGGAGGAAAAATCATATTGGGGGTCTTTTTTGTTTACTGGGGGGGGGGGTCCAGGGCTCGGTTGGTCGGGTCTCGGGTCTCGAGGTTTTTATCCGGGTTTGGGTTTTGGGTTTAGAATGAGGGGGGGCAGCGTGATAAACTAAAATTTCGTGGTCCCCCGGTCCCGAGGTTATAGACGGGGCCGGGGGTAAGAGACTCCCCGGGCCCGGTGGGTTTTTTTGCCCCCTGGTTCGGCTTGGCGGGGTGTTAGGGGAATAGCCGCTCGTCGACAAGTATGCTTTTCCGGGAGCGTTTTTCCTTGGCGTTTTTTGGTGCATTACTGTGGGAGAGCTGGTGTCTCCTAGTCGGTTGCAGGGGGGGGGGCCCACAACAAGGGACGTGTCGGATTTCGGGGATGGCATATTTTTTGGATACGTCGGCAAAAACGGATCAGGTCGGCAGAGGGGGAAAAGGTTTACCCCGAGGGCGTCCGGGGTCCACGATGTGCCCGGTGCGGGGCTGGCGGGAAAATTTTGTCATTCGCAGGGTCAACCGGGGCCGTCCTGCGGCACCGAGGGACTTCCTTTCACGTTTCCCGTTCACTGCGGGATTTTGGCTGTTTTGGGGGCAGTGGGGCTGACCCGCTTCTTTTTCTCCGCACTCCTTTCGGATTTGGGGGGGTACTGAGGGTGCGGGTTGGGGGGCCCGATGCAGAGGGGGTTTGTAGGATGGGAGATGGGGGTCGGAATTTCGGGTGTATATCCGGCCGATTTGGGGGCTTGAAGCTAAGGGTTGCGGGGGTAGTAAAAGGGGAGGGTTTCTTGGGGATGGCTAGTGTCAGCTTGTCTTTCTTTTTTCTGCATTCTCCTCCCTTCCTGTTTTGGCCTGGGCCATTTTTTACGTTTATTGGGGAGCCGAGCGAGCGGATATGCGGCCTATGGCCCCTCAATTGGGGTTTCCCTCGGAACGCGGTGGTTGTTGGCTCGGTCAGCGGGAAGGGGTTGGCTAGGCGGGCCCGTGGGGGACACGTTTGCAGCCCTGGATAGACCTCCGGGTATTTGGGCCTGCTGTAGGGGGCAATGATTGGGGGGCCCGACTTTCAGGGGAAATTGTCGGGAAAATCAAAAAGATTTGCTGCGTTATGGAGGTCCTTTCCGGGCATGGTTATTGTCTGGGGCGGTTCGTGTTTCGGGATCTTGGAGAGGTGCTGTTTGGGGGAGGGGAACAAGGCCAGGGTTAAGGGGAATGGTCGGTGGCAAAGTTTGTGGTAGGAAGGGGGGGGTTTGTCAACATTGGGTTTGGGGGAAGGAGTAGACAATTTCTGGGGGTCGATGGGGTCCATCTGACGGCTGTCGGCCTGGATTATGGGCGCGGGCCTTCAAAAGGCATTGAGAAGCGCTAGGGCCTGGGGGGGCCCCCGCATGCATGAGGTTTCAGGCATGCTCGTGGTGGCGGCGGGGGTTCTTGGGAATTGACGAGGAATACGTGGGGAGTCATTCGGGGTATGATTCCCTCCAGTTTTTTTTTAATGGGAATCACCTGGGGAAGGGTGGGCTCTTGCAGGCTGGAATCCCTGCAAAAAAAATGGTGGCCCCTCTTTATGGCTTTAGGACCCCCCGGCCAGGGAGTACGGTGGGGGGTAAGTGGTTTTTTTGGTTCCCTTCGGGGGTTTCGTCGCCAGGTCGTAGGGTTGGGTTGGTTCCAGGACCCCTCTCCCCCCCTTGGTTGTTCCCGGGGGTTTAAAATTTACAGTTATATTGGGTATATGTATGTAAATTTAAATTTTATGTTGAGGTATATTTTTAATTATGTTAAAAATAAAAAGGTAGGTGGGGGTTGTGATGAGTTGCATTTTAATTATATATATTTAAAAAGGGGGAAAATTTTTTTGTTATATTTTTAAAAATGGCAATTTTTTTATGTTGTATTTTGTTAATAAAACGGCTCGTGGCCAATTTTATCCAAACCTTTTGGAATGTGCCATTTTAAAAGGGGGCACAGCAGGGAAGGGTAAAGACCGTGGGGGGTGGGGGTTTTGGGTTAGAGCGCTCACGCTGCAAGGGTCATGAAGGGAGTATGTGGCTGTAGTATATCTCTCATTGTAAGTGTGAACTCAGTGAGTGAAGGAGGTAGAAGAGGGATTATGTTATGATATTGTAGCCTTTACATGGGATTTATGCTGTGAGAGGGGAGGGGGAGGATAGGGAAAACAGTTATAGTTAGGATGGGCAATTGATTCTAAAAGAATGGAATTCGTTTAGAATTTCAGGAAAAAATTCGTTCGGAACGAAGTGAACTTTGGGGGTACTTTGCGTAACGAAGTGTGCTTTTTATTTATAAAATGGCTGCAGCACTGGCGCTACATGGGGCAAACACTCTGGGGAAGAAGGGGATAGCCCATGAATGGCAAGGTGAAACCAAACAGGACCGGCGGGTTTTGTACTCACCCCACTATATAAGTCCCGACCCACGCTGGGGAGCCATCCCCCTCTCACTGTACCGATTTTGGGGAAGGTGTCCGGCCGGGGCTGCTTATGTAGCTGATAAAAAAAACTCATTTTTATTTTAGCGATTTTTTTGGGGGTTTCCACTTTTTTTCAGAATTTTTCTCTTTTCGTTCATTTCTGATTTTTTGGGGGGATTTGGGTCTGAAGTCCTGTGCTCCATGCAACGCAAAACATTTTATGCTTTTGCTCACAGCACATTGAATATCCAAGGGGGATCTTTGCCTGTTCCTGTTGTATTCAATTAAAGAAACACGTTTTTACTTTAAAAAACACTTCTTTTTGGCTCTCAATTCTTTTGCCAATTTACACCTTATGCTTGTTCTGGCTTTTCTGTGGTGACTAAAGAAACCGTTTTTTTTTCACCCCCAAAAAAAAAATTTTTCCCCGAGCATAATTTACAAGCGAAGGTTAATTTCAATTTTCCTTTTTGTGTAGCTTAAAAAACACGCCATTGAACACGCTACAAAGCTCGTAGTTTTTTTTGGGTTTCTTTAATTCTTTTCCAATTTACTCCAGGGGTTAAATAAGCGTTGTTCTTGCGTGGTGACTAAAATAAACCGTCTTTTTCACCGCCAAAAAATACATTTTTTTTCCGTAGCAAAATTCACAAACGAAGGTTAATTA
>JAODAL010064002.1:0-18943 GCA_025379985.1 Phyllomedusa bahiana
AAGTTTTTTTTTTCTTTGGTGTACCTTTTAAAATACACGCCATTTTTAACATACAAAGCTGGTAGTTTTTGGTGCTAAATTCTTTTTTGCGCAATTTACACCCAAGGGTTAAAACTAAGTATTTTTCTGCAGTTTGTACTCAGTAAAAGAAATTTGTTTTTCACCGCCACAGAAGAAATTCTGTAGCATAATTAATACCCAAAGGGTTTAAATTAAGCCTGTTTTTTGCTTTTATATTCAGTAAAATACAGGAGTTTTTAAACGGCACATACAAAAAAATTTTTTCCCTCCCCATTTGTGGAGCGCAATTTATATCCAAGGGTTCCCAAGCTTTTATGGGTTCATTTGGAGTCAAATACAGGGTGTGTATTTATATTACAGATATCTTCTTTCAAACAGTGTCTGTACATTTTAGAACAAACAGTATGTCAGACAGAGAAGTGGCAGGCTTTCCCCTGCGAGTTGGCGTGCGAAAAACCATTATGGGCAGGCCCAGGTCGCGGGCACAGAAGGGGATTTGCAGGGGCACTCGGTGAGGCCACAACTGCCGCTGTCATCTAGCGGCCGTGTGGCTGGCTTGCAACCAAGGGTTCTTGATGGTAGACTAGGTCATCCACTTCTCCAGATGAATTGACAAACCCAGCCAAGAGTCGTGGGATCGTCAGACCAACCCTTAGTTGGAAAGGCCCCGGGAGGGGGGTCAGGGGCCTCCTGTCCTAAACCCCTCTGTCCCCCCCGGTTTCCCCTCGCCAGAGATTATATGTGGTTGGTTCAGACCCCAAATATAGGGGTGAAAAATTTTGAGGGGGGCAGTCGCAGCTACTTTGCAGGAAGTGGGGCCAATATCCCCTGCTTCTTGCAGTAGGCGGCAAAGTATGATGTGGAGAGTGGCATGGGAGGTCATGTTTTGGGGAGGGGTCAGCCCCTGCATACCAAGACCGGTGGGTGAAGACAGCAGTGACGATGAAACACAAATAGATGATGATGTAGCCAAACCCCACTTGGGAGCGGGTGACAGCAGGGCTTCATCTCAGTCAGGAGAAGAGGGGGGTCAGCTTGCGCTTTAGGCAGCGGCGCAGCCAGCAAGTGGTTTGTGGCTGAGTCAGCAGGGTAGCAGCAGTGTGAGGTCGGGAGCCAAGCGGCAGGGGTAAAAAACCGCTTCGCAGGTCCAAGAAAAGTAGCGGCACAGGGGCTCAGCGAGGCAGTGGCGGTTAGTAGTCACTCGGGTGGAGCTTGGGCCCCGGTAAAATCAGTATCGGCGGTTGTGGCAGTTCTTTGTAAGACACCGGAGGAGCGAATTTTGGGTATATGTAAAATCTGTGGGCAGAAAGTGAAGCTGGCCAGGGAGCTAACGTTGAAACCAGGCCCTGCTCAACAAGGGGTCACCATCCGGTGGCCTGGGAGAACGTGGCTCAGATGTGGTGGTCCATCTGCCGCCGCAGCAAAACAGCAGCAGCGCCCAGTCACGCATGGCCATTGCAGCAGTTCAAGGCTCCACCACCTCTGCAGAAGGGAGCTGTTTCTCTTTGAATAATTCCCGGCCCAGGGCTTCCTGCTCCTCGTATCATGGCGCCAGCAGTCGTTCAGCGAGGCGATTGCAAAGAGACAACAGTATGCGTCCAACCTTCCTAAGGTGCAGCAGCTGCCCGTGCTCTGTCCAAGTTGTTGGTACTGCAGTCCCCCCCTTTCCAAATGGTGGAATCTGCACCATTCAGAGGGAAATTTTGGCTTGTGCCGAGCCAAAATGGAGAGTTCCAAGACGTAATTTCTTTTTCCAAAAAGGCAGTACCAGCACTTATAAATGTAGAACAGAAAGTGGGCCAGTCCTTGAGCCCTTTTCGGTTTGTTCCAAGGTGCACGGCAGCGGGACGTCTGGAGCTGTAACTACGGTCAGGGCCAGTACATGTCCTTTACGGCCCATTTGGGTGAATGTGCTTCCTGCCCAGGGGACACCAACAACTTGGACAGGAGACGCCGCTTTCTCTCCACGTTGTCAAAACTGCGGCTCCTGCGCCAATGTCCGCTCCTCCTCCTCCCCCAAACCACCACCATCTCAGCCTCCACAAGTTTCTGCTCCTCATACCCACATGTGTAGGCACAGCGGTGTCACGCAGTTCTACACTGGCTTGCCTCGGCGAACGAAGTCACAAGGGGAGGAAATGCTCCGCGTTATGCAGCAAGAAATCGATTTTGTGGCTTTCTCCGGCCAACTGCAAATCGGACCATGGTGACGACAATGGGAGGTAACATGGTGTCCGCTGCACCGAGGAGGAATGGTCCCTGCGCCCTGCATGGTGCACGTGTTCAATCTGGTTGTGAAAAGGTTCCTGAAGTCTTCCACCGATCTTCAGAAGATTCTGAAAATGGCCAGGAAACTGTGCATGCACTTCATATATTCCCACAAAGCCAGGAACACCCTCCTCGAGTTGCAGCGGCAGAACGGCCTCCCCCAACACACTCTGATATGCGATGTTTCCACCCGTTGGAATTCCAGCCTGCACATGTTGGACCGACTGTATGAACAGAGGGCAAAGGCCATTAATGTGAACTGCCGTTTGTTGAGGCCATTCGAGTAGGCCACGTTATTTGTCAGTCACCAGACTACGGGATGAATAAACCATGTTCATCCCACTGTTATGTCTGGAACAGATGCAGAAAAAATCGTCTGGGGCAGGGGACTGGAGACGTGGCGACCTACATCTCGCGGCCACATGAGTCCGGTGGGGACTGAAATGGAGGAGGAGGAGGGACTTTGGAGCAGAAGAATGTCTGGTGAAATGAAGTGGATTTTCTACCCAGGTGACAAGGGAGCGCGGGAGGAGCAGCTGGAGGAGGTAGATGGAGATGAGAAGAGAGGAGAGGACCCCAAGCACCGTGGCAGATCGTGGAGAGGAGGCGGGGAGCCCCGGATCACTTGTGAGATGACCCGCAGCATGTGTTTCCCGGGTAGTGACGCGAATAGTCCCCAACCGCAAGGGATGATTTCTGGCTCTCCACCCTATTGGCCCCTCACTACCGATCCAAAGGGGGCCCCTTTTTTCCCCGCTGCTGGAGGGAGGACAAACCAAATATAAGGGAAATCTCGTATCATTTGGGCCCGTGCCTATGTCGGCATCGTCCCTCCTCTGACAGGTTGACCGGGGGTTTTTTCACGCCCCTGATCTGCCCGGGGGGGGGGGGGGGGGGGGGGGGTAGGAGCATTACCAGCACCAAAAGCAGCAACCAAAGTCGGGAGTCACTGAGAGCAGTTTCCCTTCACCCCCCTAGTGAGGAGGGCAGTCGCCAGCAGCCGGGAACCTAGATCAGCCCCTGAACCAAACAGGTGGGGCCTACTTGACAGCATCTGCCCCCCCTTGAAGATCCGCGGATAGGGGCACCCAAACTGATTTGGGGCCGAAACTTGCCGTTTTTTGCAGTGGAGAAGCTGCCCTCCCCCGGCCAAAGTGTGGCTGGGGGGTGTTCATGCAGCGGGGGCCATCTTATCCCAAGGAAAACCCGCTGTCCCGGGAAATGGGGAATGATGACCTTTGTCAAGATGAATCAGGCATGGTTTTGGCGGGTTTTCCACACCCCAAAACCCTTTAGGCGCAGACTCATCAGCCATAAAGCCTCCCCCAAACTGTGAGAAATGATTTGGGGTTCAAATACCTCCCTCAGCCCTATTCTATGCCCCACCTGCCTTTTTCCCCACACATCTGCGACGTTTCTCCATCTGCCCCCAACCATCTTTACCGGGGACGGGTATTGCACCCACCTCCACATTGTCATTTCCCACTCTTGCCCTCAGCTTTTGCCCTGCCCGCGTCACTCCACCTCTGTCATTTGCCACTTCCTTTTTTGCCTACTCATTTTTGCCACCCCAGAAATTTATTGTCCACTGTCTGACCTCATGCTGCTGCTGTGGCTGCTGCCGTCCCCTCCACACTGTGTCATTGTGCCACAGAGGGAAGGAAGAGGTAGATTTGGAACAAGGTACAGATAACAAACAGGAGAAGATACCACCACCACCACCATTCTTGTTGCTGGGAAGGGGAGCATGAGTAAATTGAAAGGCGCCATAAGAGAACGCAGTAGGGGGCTTGTGAGGAGGCGTTTAGCCAAAATTCTTAACACCAGTAAGGAGAGGTTTTGTGAAATGATTGTGAATGAAAGGGAAGCTTTTTACACACGGGGGGGGGTTCCCCAGAGCTGCGAGAAAGGACAGATGGAAGATGGGGGAACGGTCTAGGTTTAATGGGCAGCAGGAATTTGTGGCGGTTGATTGATAAGAGAAGGGTGATATCACATTGGAGATATTCTAACAGGTCCTGGGATTAGGATATACACTCACCGGCCACTTTATTAGGTACACCTGTCCAACTGCTCGTTAACACTTAATTTCTAATCAGCCAATCACATGGCGGCAACTCAGTGCATTTAGGCATGTAGACATGGTCAAGACAGTCTCCTGCAGTTCAAACCGAGCTTCGTAGGGGGAAGAAAGGTGATTTGAGTGCCTTTGAACGTGGCATGGTTGTTGGTGCCAGAAGGGCTGGTCTGAGTATTTCAGAAACTGCTGATTCCCCTGGGATTTTCACGCACAACCATCTCTGGGGTTTTACAGAGAATGGTCCGAAAAGAAAAAACATCCAGTGAGCGGCAGTCCTGTGGGCGGAAATGCCTTTTTTGATGCCAGAGGTAAAAGGAGAATGGGCCAGACTGGTTCGAGCTGATAGAAAGGCAACAGTGACTCAATAGCCACCCGTTAAAACCCCAAGGTGGCAGAAGAGCATCTCTGAACGCACAGGTACGGCGAACTTTGAGGCGATGGGCTACAGCAGCAGACCACACCGGTTGCCACTCCTTTCAGCTAAGAACAGGAAAACTGGGGCCCCATTTCCCCAAGCTCATAGAAATTGGACAGTAGAAGATTGGAAAAACGTTGCCTGGTCGTGATGAGTCTCAATTTCTGCTGCGACATTGCGGATGGTAGGGTCAGAATTTGGCGGTCAACAACATGGAAAGCATGGATCCATCCTGCTTGTATCAACGGTCAGGATTGGTGGTGGAGGTGTCATGGTGTGGGGAAAATTTTCTTGGCACTTTTGGGCCCCATGGTACCATTGAGCATCGTTGCAACACTTGTGGAATCAAATGCCACAAAAGAATTGAGGCAGTTTTAAAGGGCAAAGTGGGCCCAAAACCGTTACTAGCATGGTGTACCTAATAAAGTGGCCGGTGAGTGTATGTCCCCAGCAACAAGGAGAAGCAGAAATAGTGTAGATAGAGCATGAGGAGGTGGTCTCTGTGATTAGTAGTTCTGTGAAGGAGGTCAGCAGTGGGGGAAGATGTTAGGATATAATAGAGAGACAAGGAGACCATCGCCCAGTGTAAGTGTCAGGAGGTATTCAAGAAGGTTTAGGAATATGGAGGTAGAGATTATAGTGGTAAAGAAAAGCATTCTGGGTTCCTATGTTATTGTTTGTTTCTGGAAATTATTTCACTGTAGAACAAGATTTGGTTAGTTTTCACCTTTAGCTCAATTCTGGTTTTAATTCTTCTGCTCAGTTTGTATGATCCCACAATGGTTCACACAATCACCACAGTCACACAATGTTCAAATGCTATCAGGCACCTCCTTAAAGGGATTTGAAGCCACTTATGTTATGAAGATGATCCCTTTTCTTGGCCTGAAGAGTTCAGAAGTGATAAGAGCAGCACTCAGTATTAGTGGGCAGCTGTGTGTCCTTCTCAAATTTAAAAATCAATTCCATTCAGATTTGTAATAGTCATTGCTGTATAAGAAGTGTTCCTCTGTCCTTCAGCCTTCCAGAGCCTCAGTGCTCTTTCGGGTGAGGAAGCCATTTAAGCCATATACAGAAGGTGGCCATTGTCCATGGCCTAATAATTGTTTAAATAGAAGCTATATTAGATAAATGTAATCACCAGTTCTCTGCAGACTAATTATAATTATTACAATTTTATGTTGATGAAAACCTTTAACCAGCTGACAACCCCCCTTCCCTGACCGCTCCGCTCTCCCTCTTGTCCTAAAAACTACAAAACTATCTCCCGTCACCCCCTGGGGCTCTGACCAACCTCACTGCATGGGGCCCCAAAGTGTCTCATGGCAGCTCTATAGTGTTTTATAGATGAGCAGTTCTGGATTTGCTGTACATTGTGTCACTGAGATCCTGTTTCATATATTTTGTTCCAGGACTGAACAGAGTACAGTTTTTGACTCCCAGATAGCCACGAGTGAAGCTCACTGGCCTGGACCATAAGTCTCCACTGATATAAAGAATCTTTACAAGAACTGTTTATTTAGACATGACAGAAAAGACAACGTGTTTCAGCCATTGATGCACTTCATCAGGCCACCAGTGTGCCAATACGGGAAACATGTTACCTGCACTGTTATGTCTAAATAAGCAGTTCTCATTAAGGTTTGAATATTCTCTACTCTGACGCAGCAGTGGTGACAGCGTGCAGAGCGGCAGCAGGATCTATATAAAGTGCCTAATAGTTTTGTGCCTATTATAGCACAGCCGCGCTCATCAGATATTTATTTAGCACCTTTAGAAGTGATGCAAGATTATTCCACCAAGAGAGCGAGCGCCTCCGATTCTTCCTCCACCTCTTCTCAGATCTGCATGAAGAACATACAGAGAACGACTGATCCTTTTGGAATCAGAGAGACTAATCTCTGCACAGAAATGGCCAAACTTTTTTTTTCTGGAATATAATTTAGTTTTACAGCTTGAACTCGGTGCTGGAGACAGGCACTAATAACTTATGGAGGAGGCTGCAACAGATTATTTAGAGGGCACTTTCTTCAGCTCCTCCAGTGTCCATATCAGTGATGGCAGCCACTATTACTTATAAGGTCACACATGCAGCTTTAGATCCATTGTTTTTGTAGATTAAGTTAAAGTCAGGAGTGGATTATAAAGAAAGGAAGATAAGGGACTTATCCTTTTTTAACAGCTTCTTTATTGTTTTAAAAAGCGAATGGGATAATTCAACCTTACACTGACCCCAAAGCCCTGACTGCTTCATACATGAGCGTCCTGTCCCTGCCCTCAGCCCTGCTCTGTGCTGGAGAGCATGTAGCTGTCAGGGAGCGTGGGAGCTGGACACCACCGAGTATCTCTGACTCAGACCCTTTTATAATTCTCCATTGGGCAGTCACTGGATGTAGTGGTGACAGGCTCACTGATACATGTGTAGATGCTGCCTCAACACAGAAGTATAACACCCCAGTGGCCTAACATCACAATCTATTGGTCCTTACTCAGAAACCTACTGTTACATTGTAATCTGTTTTGCTACCACTGGCCTTGCCTTGCAATTTGTAGGGACATTCTTCTATAGAAATGTTATAAAATAGCAACATAACTTTTAAGGTTATATTTATCAAAGATTATCAAATCTGTTTTATTCTTGGCAGGTGACTGTACCAGGAGCTCAAAAGAATCTATGATCTCCTCAGGTTATAAAGCAGATGATGGTGGTAACACACAAGATACATATGAAGTGCATGCTATTTATCCAGACAAACCCTCTGTCATTCCATCCAAAGATCTGGCATCTAATTATATTAAACAGGTCCTATATTCTGATTCACCACAGACTGTTGAGCAAAATGAAAGTCACAGAAGGGGTATAAAACATCAACAATGTCACACAGGAGAGAAACAATATTCATGTTCAGAATGTGGCAAATGTTTTACTGTGAGATCGAGACTTCTTCAACATATAAGAACTCACACAGAAGAGAAGCCATTTTCATGTTCAGAATGTGGGAAATGTTTTAGTGTGAAATCGCATCTTGAGAAACATGAGAGAACTCACACAGGAGAGAAGCCATTTTCATGTTCAGAATGTGGCAAATGTTTTACAGCGAGATCAAGTCTTGTTCAACATGAAAGAACTCACACAGGAGAGAAGCCATTTTCATGTTCAGAATGTGGCAAATGTTTTACTAGGAAATCAAATCTAATTGAACATGAAAGAACTCACACAGGAGAGAAGCCATTTTCATGTTCAGAATGTGGCAAATGTTTTACTGAGAAATCGCATCTTGTTCGGCATGAAAGAACTCACATAGCAGAGAAGCCATTTTCATGTTCAGAATGTGGCAAATGTTTTACTGTGAAATCCGATCTTGTTCGACATGAAAGAACTCACACAAGAGTGAAGCCATTTTCATGTTCAGAATGTGGCAAATGTTTTACTGAGAGATGGCATCTTGTTAAACATGAAAGAACTCACACAGGAGAGAAGCCATTTTCATGTTCAGAATGTGGCAAATGTTTTACTGAGAAATCGACTCTTGTTCGACATCAAAGAACTCACACAGGAGAGAAGCCATTTTCATGTTCAGAATGTGGGAAAGGTTTTACTGTGAAATCAGATCTTGTTCGACATCAAAGAACTCACACATGAGAGAAGCCATTTTCATGTTCAGAATGTGGGAATTGTTTTAGTGTGAAATCGCATCTTGATAAATATGAAAGAACTCACACAGGAGAGAAGCCATTTTAGTAAAAAATAAAATGGTCTGTTACGATTGTAACAACACTGTTTATTAATCTGCTATTACTGCAACTTCATGGCAAATACTATAAAACAATAATTAGTAAAATGAGGAAGAATATATTTTTTGTGATTGTTATATACACTGGGGGAGATGGAAATAGAACTAAACGTATAATAAGAAGCCTGTGGAAGCATGGCGCCTGTATGCCCAATCATTATGTTATGAGAGAACCATCTACTATAAAGCTCATGAGGGCGGCCATCTTGAGATTAGCAGTTTTGTGCCCTGTGTCCACATAGGCCACACCCCCTGATTCCAGACTTGTGTGCACTGCAATCAAATCTTCCTATGAGGAGCAGGGTCGCAGCTCACAGTCTTCTAGTGGTTATCACTGAGCCTGTGTATCTAATTAAGTCAAAGTATCTCAGCCCACAACTCCTCCTCCAGACCTGGGACATATGTGGGGGAGCCAGCTGTATATTATCAGAGATGACACCAATTGTGTCTATTAAATCACCTAGATGCAGCTGTCGCCATGACCGTGGCATCTAAGCTGTTGCGGTTTTCCATGCATGTTTTTGGGCAGAAATGGCAGCGGGCAGATGTTAGCTGGAAGGAAGTTGGGAAATATGAAACACAATGTAGACATTAGAAAACATTGTGAATCAGCTCACCCACTTTGTTGTGGTGATGGAAAACCTCCGGTGGAGACACGATGAGGGAAGACCAATCCCCAAAATATCAACAGCAGGTGAGTATAGAGGCACCAGCTCCAAGACAAGAGGTCAGGGATGGAGAATAAAGCAAATGATTTTTACCCACTGTGACATTTTGAATGGACGTGGGTCTCTCCATGTTTGAAGTGAATTTTTTTAATGTGTCTTAATAATTCTTTGAATTTTTATCATTTTACTCCATGTCTTGATACTGGTGCCTCTATATTCACAATATAGACATGAATTTTTTTTTCTCTTCATTTTTGGTGTTTCTTTTGGTGACACTTAATTTTTTCCAAATGCATCATGATGTAGATATCACAGTTTGAGACTTCCGGGGGCGGAGCTACTGAGAGTAGCCACGTTTTAGAAGAGCTCCTGCTTCTGAGCCCAAAATTGCTGTTTTTGGGGCG
Source organism: Phyllomedusa bahiana (assembly GCA_025379985.1). Taxonomy (NCBI): domain Eukaryota; kingdom Metazoa; phylum Chordata; class Amphibia; order Anura; family Hylidae; genus Phyllomedusa; species Phyllomedusa bahiana. The sequence goes on from JAODAL010064002.1 coordinate 9,651, forward strand.
TTTATATCCTCTATTTTGCCACCAGTCGCCACTGGAATCCAGCCTGGTGGGCCAGAGAAGGACAAATTCCCGGAGGTCCGAGGAGACAAGTTTGCTCCGCAGACCGGGATCGCTGGCTGCAGCCGAAAGTGACCGGCGGCGCCCCAGACAGAGGAAAGAGAGGCCACAGCTAGCCCGAGATCTTTGGCGGCACAACACCTGACGGAGATCCCTACTTACCTCCTTGCAGGGAGAAAAGCCCGGGCGAGCTGTGCGACAGTGACGGTGAGCCGGAGACGCCGGGACCTGACGACGCGGAGCCCGGGAGGAATCCTGCGCTGTGCCGGAGTTCGGGTCGCGGCAGCTGGTGACAGCCGGAGGCGGGAGGAAAGTCCCAACGAGTCGTGCGTCAACGTCGGTGAGCCGGAGACGCTGAGACCTGAAGACGCGGAGGCCAGGAGGAATCCAGTGCTGTGCCGCAGATTGGGTCGCGGCGCCTGGTGACGACCGGAGGTGGTGAGCGAGACAGACCCCTGGGCTGTGTGGCCTGACGACAAGCGGAGGGACCGGAGAGAGCGGTGGAAAGCTGCGCGCGGACCTCGTGCTTCCTTGGATGGAGAACGGCTGAGGCAGACCGGAGGTGATCGACCCTGCAGTCGGAGGATCTTATCCCTGTACCGACAACCAGGTGGGAGAGCGGAGGAGTTGGAGGTGGGAGACGGAGGCCTTCGAGATTGGGGGCGGCTACGACCCTCGTGGCGGTGGTGGCGGGTTTGTCGGCCATCTTGGCCCTGTGGGGCGTGGGTCTCCCAACACAAAAGGGACTTTGAGGAGCAGGACTGTCCGGCATTTACTCATACCCAGGCTGAATTGGGATACCTCTAATCACTTCAAAACCTGGTGACAAAAGCCTAGGACTATAGGGGGTGTCTCTTGGGGGTGAAGACTTTGCCTCTTGGACATTCATCATCAGCTTATCCCCCCTTTCCCTGCTTCTTGCTCCCCTCCATACCGTATAGAGGTGGCAGGATACTGACACTGTGGGCAAGGGGGCACTCAGAGATGCAGTAGCCCTTTCACATACCTATCCTCCAAGCGTAGTGTGCCCACTGTGGGGGATATTGAGGGCAGTGGGACTAAAAGAGATTCTAGTAGCTGTTTGGCGGGGATGACACTGTGCATTAGGGTCACAAGGGCAGTGACACGCATCTGCTTAGGATCCTGGGACTAGGACTCTGTTTGCCACGCCAAGTGACTTGCGTTGCGCGTTAGGTCCGGGGGGAAGCTGGAGAGACACTGCTGTGGCTCAAATATCTAATGCTGGAACTGTACTGTATTGCTTCTTATATACATAGCAATAGCTGGTAATCCCATAAATCTAAATTCTTTTCTGAAAAGGAAGGAATCTGCAAGTTTCGGTCACTAGAGGGAGCCAAAGATCTGTTCCTGACGTAGTTGGTAAAGTGCACTCCTCAAACCTCTCCATTTTTGCTGAGTCACTGTGAACTTGCAGTACACTAAGGCCGTGTTCACACGGCTTATTCAAGCCGTAATTGCGGGACGGATCCCGCCCGCAATACGGCTTGAATAAGGGCTGGGCCCCTTTTTAAAATAAAAAGCGGGAACTTTAGTGGGGGGGTGCGAGCAGCCGGCAAAAATTTGCTGGGCACCCCATTTGTCGGCATGCCACGCCCCCTTTAAAAAGCCACACCCACTCCACCAACTGCATAACGGCTTTGGAAAAACCAGGGAGAGCCCTTTTACCAGGTAGTAACCCCCCCTAAACAGGTAGTGCCCCTTTCGGGCATTAATCCCCCCCTTGTACCCAAAAAAATGCCCCCTCTGTACCCAAAGAACCCCCCTTTGTACCAGGTAGGTCCCCCCTTTTTAGCCGGTAGGTCCCCCCTTTTTTTTTTAGCCGGAGGTCCCCCCTTTTTGCCGGTAGGCCCCCATTTCCCGGGTATGCCCCATTGTTCCCAGGTGGGTGCCCCCATTTTTTGCCAGGTAATCCCCCCCATTTTGGCGGGTAGATTCCCCTCTTGGGCAGGTAGATTCCCCTCTGTTGGCAGGTAGTCCCCCATTGTTGCCAGGTGTCCCCCTCTGTTCCCGGGTAGCCCCCTCTTTGCCAGGTATGACCCCTTTTTTGCCGGGTAGATTCCCCCGTTGCCGGGTATCCCCTTTTGTTGCCGGGTAGCCCCCCCTCTTTTGCCAGGTAGATGTCCCCTCGTTGCCAGGTAATGCCCCCCATTGTTGCCAGGGTCCCCCCTTGTTGCCGGGTAGTGCCCCCTCTGTTGCCGGTAGGCCCCCTCGTTCCGGGTAGACCCCCTCGTTGCCGGGGAGAGCCCCTCGTCCCGGGCAGAGCCCCCCATATGGGCTAATAAAAATAAAATAATAAAATCCACTTACCCACCACTCCTGCACACGGCCCCCCGGGACGATCCCCTCGCGGCGCAGGGGGAAGTGAACCCTGCCGTCACTCCCCCCACCGCGTGTCACCCCCCGTCCGCTACCTGTATTGCCCCCAAAACCCCGGGGCCCCGGAATACAGGGGGAGGGGGAGGGGAACACCCCTCCTGCCTCCTCCCTGCACACGAGACCCCGGCGGGTTGAAAGCGGCGCAGCGGCCGCTTCACCCGCCTTTAGGAGCGGCCCCGGCGCCAAGTACGCCACTAGCGCTACTCGTCGCCGCGGCCATTTAAAGGACCCCGCGCCGCCTGTGTTCGCGGGGGGAATGCCAACTCCCCCGAGGAGGGCCCGGGAGGGGACCCCAATAGCGGACCCCCCGCCAAAAAACGGAGGTTTGGCATGTAGGATAATGGCAAGTCACTTTATCCCCGCACGGCGGATTAGCCGAGAACTGTGATTACCTATGAGAACTGTGGATTACCGTAATGACTGCGACGGATTGGAGCCGTACTGAAGCGCAAATCCGACGTGCAGTACGGCTCCAATCCGTGCCCAAATAAGCCGTGTGAACACGGCCTAAGAGGTAGCTAGTGGTGCTTTGCTACTTTGTTGATATGTAACACTTGACGTCATCCCTGTCTCTCCTGACACTCTTTTCAACACTCTTCTACCTCCTCACCCCTCTGTAACGGAGGGATGGACAAATACTTATCCAGATCTCAACCAAAAAGAAACACGCGCCAGCACACATCCTCGCCTGCTGCAGCGACCCCTCCAAAACCTACCAGGGCCCCTAGTACATCAAAAGGAGCCACTAAGACTCCGAAAAATAAGCCCCCTAATATGTCTCAGGGCACTACCCCAAGGGTTGCAGTGGATGAATCTGCCTCTCCGGGCTCCGTCCCAGGAGGCACAGCTGCTCACGATTCTGCCTCCCCATCGAGCCCGACAGGGCCCCAGCAGGGTAGCGAGCCACTTACTATAGCCGCTATAGCCCAAGAGGTTTCCAGAATCCTAATGCCCATGATGGACAAACGATTCGAGGTCCTACATACTTCAATAAATTCTGCGTTAACAATGATTACAGCTAACACGCAGAAAATAGTGGCGCTTGAAAACAAAGTGACTTCCTGTGAAGTTACCACCTCCAATGTGGAGCAGTCACTTGCACAAGTTAGGGAAACTGAAGCGGCGTTAAGAGACCAGATCGAAGATCTGGAAAAAAGTAGTAGAGGAATAACTCCGCTTTGTAGGTATCCCGGGGTCCATACAGGGGATGGGCCCAATAACCTTTCTCAAGAGAATTCCCAGGGGCCTGGAGATTTGGGCTGCCCACAGACAAGTATGTCATTGAAAGGGCCCACAGGTTAGGACTGCAGAGGCAGGAAGGGACAGAAATGCGAGACCTCGCCCGGTAATAGCAAAATACCTCAATTGGGCAATCAAGGAACAGGTGCTGAGGGCTTATAGGAGGCGCGACACCCTCATTGTAGATGGTGACAAAATTTTACTGTTCCAAGATTTTTCTGCAACTGTGGCCCAAAAGACACCTTCATGAGCAAGCGATAAGATTTCAGCTCATGTATCCTGCAAAGCTGAGGGTGCAGATGGAGGGCCGGCAGCTAGTTTTCGAGGATCCGGCTCAAGCCAGGCGCCACTTTCACATTGAGGAGGGTTAGTTAGGAAAATAAGGCTACACAGGGAGAAGCAGGGAAATAATGGCTCTAGGGCTATTTTGATTTACTGCTGCAATGCAGCTGCCGAACCAGGTTGATGTTTTTTAAATTCGTGGGGCCAGATTTTGGCCCGAAGTTTATGTGACTTGCTAATGTGTTTCTGATAACTGTGCGTGCTCTGTTCTCCGGGTTCACCCCCTCAGATGTGGCGGGACTGGTAATCTCAAGGTGCACCCCATCGCTCGCTGGGAAGGTGGGACACTGCAAACGAAAGAACGACAGCTTACAAAAGAAATGAGTAGAGTACAGACGGTAGAGTCCCCGGGGGGGCACCTCAGAGGAGGGACCCATCAAATTACTTACTTGGAATGTGGCAGGACTCAACACCCCCATTAAGAGTAAGAAGGTGAGCGTACATTTAAAGCGCTTCAAGCCTGACATAATCCTTTTACAGGAAACTCATTGGAAGAAAGATAACACAGTGGGTCTGCGCAGCCCTTGGCTGGAATCCTGCCATATGGCCAATTATTCTTCTAAATCAAGGGGAGTAGCCATTTTGTTTCGTAAGGGCTTGGATTATTTGGTAGAAGAAGAGGTAAAAGACAAAGGGGGTAGATATATCCTGCTAAAGATACTGCTACAGGGTGTTTCGTACACGCTGATCAATGTATATGCCCCTAACCTAATTAACACGAACTTCTTTGCCAAATTGAATTCTCTCATATCATCAAGGGCAGATACAAATGTCCTCTTGGGAGGAGATTTTAACACGATCCAGTGCCCCTTATTGGACAGGTCGGCGTCCACTCGGCCATTGTCCCCAGCTGCTAGAGACGTATTGACTTTAGCGGATAATAACGCACTCTGCGACCCGTGGCGCACCTTGAACATGGGCGCGAGGGAATTCACGTTCTACTCCTCGGTTCATAAAAGCTTCACCAGGATCGATTACTTTCTTATCTCCCTAGGATTGTGGGAGTCGGTAGTGGATTCCACGGTTCACACTATAGCCGTTTCGGATCACGCCCCAGTCACATTGTTGATCTCGCTTCCAAGGTCACAAATTAAGAGCAGGTTTTGGCGATTTCCGGGCTATCTGTTACAATCTGAGGATTTCAAGTCCTTTTTGCAGGTACACTGGACTAATTACGTAGACGATAACCTGGCACATATAGAAAACGTCTCCTTGTTCTGGGCTGCTGCAAAGGCGGTTATGAGGGGCCATATAATTAACTATGTTGCAGGGAGGAGATGGGAGGCGCAAAAGAAATTTGAAAAACTGCAGGCCACCCTGCTGTTGGCGCAGAGGGAATTGGCGATAACCCCATCTGCGGCCGCGGAACTAACATACAAAGAAGCCAAAATGGTTTTGGAATCCTTCGTGCAGAGTCAAGCAAACTGGCTAGTTAAACTCAACCAGAATAGATATTTTAGAGGGGCAAACCGGGACAGTCGGATGGTAGCACGGTTGGCTAAGACACATCATAAACCAGAAATAGCGATATATCACTGAATGGGACCAGCGCTTCCAGGTAGAAAAAAGTGCAAGAGATTTATTGAGTGCTTACATGCCCACACATATCATGGTACTGAAAGACACATCATAGTCGCAAACCAGTGCTGACCCTGAGGGATCCTGCCTCCGCGGCGCGACACACAGCGCCAGAGGAGATCTCAAGAGTATTTGTTGAGTTCTTTGAGGATCTTTATAGAGCATTGCTGACTGAGATGGATCAGATAGAGTCTTTCCTAGCCACGGGGTCCCTTCCGGGCCTTAATGAGGAACAGCAGGCATTCCTAGACAGTCCGATCACAGAGGAAGAGGTGAGGACAGCCATAGCATCTTCAGCCAGTGGGAAATCGCCTAGGCCGGATGGCTATGGCAATGAATATTACAAGCTTTTATCAGTTGAAATTACACCAGTATTGATTGGCCTATACAATGCAATATATCGGGATCGGAGAGCAATGGAGCTATTCTCGGAGTCATGCACCATTCTACTCCCCAAACCTGGCAAGGACCAAACCCTGGTAAAAAACTACCGTTCAATAGCTCTGCTCAATAGTGATTATAAATTTTTAACCAAAATCTTAGCGACCCGACTTCAAACCTTCCTTCCTCATATAGTGCACCCTGCCCAGAGGGGTTTTGTGCAGGGATGCCAGGCAGTGAAAAATATTCGGGCGGTGGTGGGGCGACGGAGAGGGCTTCAGAACCTTCCTCGGACATTCTGATGCTTCTGAGTTTAGATGCTGAAAAAGCATTCGATAGGGTTTCGTGGCCCTTTCTGTCCGCCACCCTGTCAAGGAGGAACTTTGGTCCTACATTTCTAAATTTTGTCTCTTATATCCAAGAGGGGTCATCTACTAATCTTTTAATTAATAGGCTACTCACGCCTACTATAGATATGTTTAGAGGTACCAGACAGGGCTGTCCACTATCTCCATTGCTCTTTGATCTTGCGATAGACCCGTTGTTATATTGCCTAAAGCCCAGTCGCTCCGTGGATGGGGATCTGGAAGATTCTCCGTTTGTGGACATAGTGGCGTTTGCTTATGATGTACTGGTGATTTTGAAAAACCCGTGACACAACTTACAGATGCTGCGGGTGGTGGAATCCCTTTCGGGATATCACATCAATTTTGACAAAACAAATGCAATGATACTTAATGGACCAGCAAAACCTACATGGGCACCACTCTATCCATTTAATTGGTGTACTAATAAGATTGCCCGTTTGGGAGTAACAATATCGAGATTCCTTCCAGTTTAAAACAAAAACAACATCACCCCCTATATAGCTTCGATGGAAAACAAGATTGCATGCATGGAGGCAGCTCCCCCTGTCCTATGTGGGTAGGGGTAACCTTATCAAATTAGTAGGGTTTCGCAAATTACTGTACCGCCTACACTCTCTTCCACTTTAAATTAGGCGCAAGGACGATAAGCATAAATATGCTCTTTCGCCGCTTCATCTGGGGGGGTAAAAGGCCTCGGATCCTGCTGATAATTTTGCAGCAGCCCAGGGACAACGGGGGTATTAACTTCCCAAATATCCAAGCATACAATGTGGCTGCGCTGATTCGTCCGGCAGTGGACTGGCTGCAAAACACATCAATATACACGGCTACTAAGACAGAGCAATCAATTGTAGGGAAGACCCGGCTGGCAAATCTTCTGCACTTGCCCTTACATCAAATCCCAGAACTGATTCGATCTAATCCTCTGGTATTTTCAACATGGCGAGGGTGGCAAAAATTGAGGGGATTGCTGGGACTGCATCCGCACGCCTCAATGTTTCGCACTCTTACAGGTAACCCGGACTTTCAAAACATGGGGTCCCACATAAAAGATTTCTACATGGGGAGAAGGTGGGATATTGTCTGTTCATGATCTAATAGACACTAAAACACGTAGGATTTTGTGCTTAGAAGAACTAAGAGCCAGGTTCCCTGAGGCAGGGGTCTCCTTCTTCCCTTACTTAAGTGCTCGAAGCTTTGTTTTGACATTGATTCCACACCTTAAACAGAAAGAATGGGACCCAATGTTACACAAATTCTTGCTCAGGAGCACCGCGGAAAGGGGCCTGACTACTCGTTATTATAAAATCTTGCATAAGCCACTTGATTTCTCGGGGTCAACGATGGCGCTGGCAAAGTGGGTGGGAGATGATCCTAGCCTGGAGGTCCACACCTTACTCACGGCACTAGCCAACAGCCGCAAATTTTTGGCCTCAAGTAGATATTGGGAGATGTCTCTCCAGTTATATCACAGGGCTTACATTATCCCAGTCAGGGGCTACCACATGGGTATTTTCGAGAGCAGTAGTTGCTTCCAATGTGGGGAGCTGGAGGCAGATATATTTCATTGTCTATGGAGTTGCCCGGTGGTACAGGTCTTTTGGGCACGGGTGATGTTGTTTACAAGAACGCACTTGACGACTTATGTTCCCAGCAATCCCCTATGGGCCATATTTGGACATATAGATATCCAGTTGACCCCATGTGAGCCGGGGAGTAGAAAACTACTATATATGATTTCAGCGGCAGGCGTTAAAACCATTTTGAACACGTGGATACACGACTCTCCACCCCCTTTCAGATTGTTTTTAGATAAATTGTCCTATATATTGAAAATGGATTGGGTAGGGCCTCTGGAAAAAAAGGAGACACATGTCAAAAAAAAATTTCCAAAAGTCTGTGGCAGTTTTATTCCCTTGCTTCGCGGAGAATAAGGGGGCCATTGGGGAGTTTTTTTTACTCATCCACTGGTTCCAGGAACAATATTAAGGGGGAGAGCCACGATTTAGAAGGAGTTGTGACCCGACTTACCCCGAGATGAAAAAAACCAGCTCTGCCCCTTGGTTTCTTTGGGGGGCCCGAGGTCTGGTCTTAACAGTGAAAAAGATGTTGGGGGTAGAAAACGGCAGTATGCTGAATGGTCACCTTATTATGACCCCAAAGGGGGGGGTTGGACTTGGAGAACGGGCACTTTTTTAGTTGTTGTATTGATGTATGTTTTACTTTTTTCCCGGGCCCCGAAGATCGTATAATCTTTTTGTTTTTGTGATTGGCCTTTTCCTTTCGGCGACAGACAAGGGGGTTTGGGCCCGGGGAAAGCATTGGGCCCATAGCCGAGTCACTATAATACAAGAAAAACTTGTCTAACTAAAAAGGTTTAATTGCGTCATGGCGCCCCGGGCGCCGCTGCCCCTGGGGCCGTTTCCCTGCCTGCCAGGGGCCCCGGGGGCGGGGATCGGGTCACCCGCGGCCACCCTGTCCCCCCGCCGGCTCGCTTACCTGGGCCCCCTCCGGTGAAAGGCGCTCCAATCTGTCCCGGGGCCCTCGTGGGATGCGCGCCCCCTAGCGCGCGGCGACGGCTGGTTTTAAAAATTTAAAGGGCCGTGTCCCCGGGAATTTGGGTTATTGCCCGGGGGTGGGGCTTATAATGTATCGCCCCCCCACCTGTTGCCAGATGTTTGGGGTTTAGTGAAGTTTGGAGTGTCCTTTTGTCCGTATTGCTTATTTCCCCGTACCCTCCGTTACGCGACGTTTGCTGACCTTTCCTGTTTGCCGCCTGCCCTGACCATCTGCCTTTTTTGACCACAACCCCTTTCCGTCGCCCTGACCTTTGCCTGTCCTGATTACGCCTTTGGATTTCGATTTTTTGTACCACGCCCGTACCCGGCCGCCACCCAAGCAAGTCACTCAGGGGAAAAGACCTGGTGCCTC
>JAODAL010064003.1:0-18943 GCA_025379985.1 Phyllomedusa bahiana
TAAGTTAAGAATTCTGACAATGAGGGAGAGATGTGGGGGGGGTTCAATAGAGACAATATCACGTCATCGGCGAAGAGAGAAATGATATGGGAACGTTTCGCAATCTGAATTCCTGAAACAGCCGGGTCAGAGCGGATGGACTCTGCCAGGGATTCCATGATGAGGACAAATAATAGGGGGGACAGAGAGCAGCCTTGCCTCGTACCGTTAGTTATTTGAAAGGGTTTAGATAGTAGGCCATTGAATAAAACTCGGGCCGAAGGTGCGGAATAGAGGGATCGTATCGCTTGAAAGATAGGTCCTGAAAATCCAAAGTTTTCCAACACCTTAAAGGCAAAAGTCCAGTGGATCCTATCAAAGGCCTTCTCTGTGTCTAATGAAAGAAGCAGAGAAGGCAATTTCTGGGCTTCAATATGGTGTATGATGTTTAACAGACGTCTAGTTGCCTGTCCACCCTTGATGAATCCCAACTGATCGGCTCCTATCAGCGATGGCAAGATGTCCACCAGTCGATTTGCAATCAGTTTAGCATAGATTTTTGTATCTGAATTCAATAAAGAGATTGGTCAAAAGTTAGCAGGATTATTAGGGGATTTCCCTGGTTTAGGAATTGTGACTATAGTCGCTTGTAGCATTTCTTCTGGTAAAGTACCTTCCGCCATCGCTGAATTACAGAGCTCGACCAGATGGGGACTTAGGACTGAGGAGAAGGCTTGAAAATATTCAGTAGAGAAACCGTCTGGTCCTGGGGCTTTTCCTCTAGGGAGAGTGTGAATAGTACGGGAGACCTCTTCTAGAGAGAAAGGAACATTGATTTTGTCTAAGGTGTGTTGGGGTACAGAAGGGAGGTGAAGAGAAGATAAAAAAAGATTGGATTGCATGGGGAGGTGGGGTTTGGGTAGTGAGATCATCTTTTAGATTATATAGTTTGGTGTAAAAGTCGCTAAAGGCCTCGGCTATGGCTTGTGGGTTTGTTATTTTATGGGACCCATCATTGGACATCAGATACCGGATGGCCGATTTGTGGCGTATTGAGGCGACTCTATTTACCCCATTTTTTAGAAGGTTGTTCATAGATTTTAGAAAGGTTAATTTTATGTTTTTGGTGTGGTTATCAAAATTCGCTAAGAGGTGTTCTCTTATAGCTTGTCTAGCTTTTTAGAGCTCAAGGTGATTTGACAGAGATGGAGTTTGTTTTTGTTTATTTTCTAAAGTAGACAGGGTTTTGACTAGATCATCCCACTTTTTAAGTCTTTGTTTTTTGATGTTAGAGGATAGTTGTATTAAGATGCCCCTAATGTAAGCTTTATGCGCGTTCCATAATATAAATGGGTTGGTGTTGGGCCTTTGGTTCAGGTCGAAGTACTGTGCTAGATTCTTTAGAATAGTTTTTTGATGAGTGGGATCTGATAAAACTCTAACGTTGTTCTCCATGTAAACGGCATTGGGCCATTCGACACTGTTTTTATTGACAATGAGACAGGGGCATGGTCTGACCATGAGATAATGCCAATGTCGCATTTATCTACTTTTTGCAAAGTCCATTTGTCCACCAGGAACATATCAATTCTGGAGTAAGACTGATGTCTTGCTGAGTAGTAGGTGAAGTCCCTTTCCTATGCGTGTAGACAACGCCAGGCATCGTAGAGGAAGGCTTGAAAGGTCCAATGCCGGAGACCATGGTGAGATGGACTTAAGTTCGATGAAGAGTCCATCGAGGGATCTGAGATGATATTAAAATCACCGCAGATAATGAGTGTACCCTGGGAGACTCTTTTTGCTTTTTTAAGAGTTTTGTTTATAAATCTGATTTGGCGAGAATTGGGAGCATAAAGATTAACAATTGTATACATTGTGTTGTTTATTTTGCAAACCAATATTATAAATCTGCCACTGGGGTCTAAAACTTGATCAAGGAGCCGAAAGGCCACTGTATCTTTAATGGCAATAGCTACCCCAACTTTCTTTTTGTCTAGGCAGGAGAAGATAATATGGGGATAATTCTGGTGGTGGAATCTATGTGTATCGCCTTTGACCAGGTGAGTTTCTTGTAAACATAATAAATCAGCATGCAGTTTGGTAGCTTCCCTCCACATCATTGAACGTTTAAAGGGACTATTCAATCCCCTAACGTTCATTGAAACCAACTTTAACTCCATTAGTAGCGTAAGATAACCGCTAACATGATATGGCAGAACCCCACCACTGTAATGTGTTCAAAGATGAAAGACCTATGATTGATGGATACCGATGTGACCAGGGGGAAGAGGGAAAGGGAAAAGATAGGGAAAACCAATAAGAAATAACTTGTAACAAACATAAGTAGGCAGATATAATCTGCGCAAACTCCGGGGGCGGAGAATTTGCCTAAGGAAGACATTTAAATTTCAGCCCTTTTATGGGTTCCAGGTAAGAGAATAGAGACAGAATATGTAGAATGTTCACTTAATTGCAGTGGACCACTCCCTGGGTAGTTTGGAGACGGACGGGGCAGTGGGTGAGGAGGCGTCACTTGCAGGCACGAGGTTCCAGGTTAGCAGCATTTTTTGGCCGTCTTCTGGAGAAGCTATGACGTGTTCTGTTGCTTCACGTGCTTGCAATTTTTTCATATGATCACCGCCTCTAATAGGTTTACTAACTAGCTCTATAGCATGAAATTTAAAATATGTGGTATCACCCATATGCATGTCCTGAAAATGTTTAGAGGCCATAGAGACCCCCACGACTGCCGGTTTCCTAGCATCTGAAATGTGCCTACGAATTCTTGTTTTCAAGGTACAAGACGTACATCCCACATACTGTTTCTGACATTTTACGCATGTAATAAGGTATACAACAAACCGTGTATTACAGTTAATGTAGGATGTCATATCAAAGGTGGCATTAGAGGATGTCGAACAAAATTGTTGGGAAATGGTAACGTGATTGCACGTAATGCAACGAGTGTGACCACATTTATGCATCCCAACGTGTGAAAGCCAACAAGGTTTCTGATTGACGCTAGGAAAAATGAAGAGACTAGGCGATAGCATCGATCTAAGCGTGCGCCCTTTCCTTGATATAAACCGCACGTCCGTTTCAGATATAACAGGTTTTTTCAGACCTTGTTCACATAGTACTGGTAAATATTTCTTAATTATATTGCATATATCCTTAAATTGTGGACTATATGTCGTGATGAAGTTTATATGTTCATCTCTTTTACCACACACAGTGTCAGATCCTTTCTCAACGAGTAACTGCGCTCTAGAAACTTTAGACATTCTATTCTTAGTTTTAGATAGTAACCGATCAGGGTAACCTCGCTCCCTTAGTCTATCGCAAACCTCTTCCTCATACTTCGGTAACAATTCTGGAATAGAACAATTCATTTTTGTTCTTGTTAGCTCTCCATATGGAATGGCTTGGATTACGTGTTTCGGATGATTAGATGACGCATGTAAAATCGTATTTCTGGCTATTGATTTTCTATATGGTAATAATTCTATGGCATTATCTCTACCTATTAACGTAACATCAAGAAAATTGATGGCATTTTGTTGCCATTCCAGAGTAAAACGTAAATTCATATGATTGTTATTGATGTAATCCTCAAACAATTTAGCCTCTAAAAATGTCGCCCCCCCACACCAGTAGCAGATCATCGATATACCGCCCGAACCACCTGATGTGGGGGGAGAAGGGGCAAGAAGATGACAGCAAAAACCTCTCCTCCCAGGCGGACATAAAAATGTTCGCCAACGAAGGAGAGAATTTGGCCCCCATGGAGGCACCACAGATCTGCAAGAAATACTCGCCATTGAAGGAAAAATAGTTATGACTTAACAAAAATTCTGTACACATAACCAGAAAATCAATAAATGTATGGGAAAAAGAACTATAACGAATCAGATGGGATCGCAAAACTTCAATAGTCAACTCATGTTTTTTTTTGTGTTTTGATAGGTATCAATGTGAAAACGATCAGTGATCCGGTCACGGGGTTGGAAGTAAGACTATTTATATGTTTAGTCTGTAGTGCTAACATGCCATGAATAAGAGCTACGGCTCCGAAACCCCGTCGGCCATGTTTGGATTCACATGTATTTCTACCCGGATCTTTTAATGTTTTTTGTTACAATAAAAACTTCGCTACTTTTAATTAGAAGCAAAGGTGTACGCTGGATACTTCCATTTCGTTTTCTCATACCTGTCCAAGGAGGCGACTTCACCTTGATCCGTGCATTTGCCTGCTGCTTCATCACTTCACTGACCAGGTGAGCTGACTTTTGCTTGGATTGTTGCTTTACTTCTTTTTAGGGACAAGGGGTCTTTTCTGGGTTTAGTAGCTTGAGTTGGGGGATAGCCGGCTTGTGATGAGTGGGAAGATGAGCAGGAGGATTCTGAAAAGATTGAGTCGCCGTGTGGTGGATTTTTGGAGGATCGCCTGGTTAGAACTCCGGCCGCCTCCAAACCCCTCCCTAAATTGTTTTGTGTGAAGAAAGAAGTTAGATTTAGGGATTTACCTCTATCTTTTGGTCTTTTGTGTGGACCCATTGAATGAGAATCTCCAAAAAGTATTGCAGTAGAGATGAGGGAGGAAGTTTAGAAGGGAGCGACCACTATTACTTTACATTGTCAATGAAGCAGTGGGTGTTGCTGAACCCAGGGCTTTGAGGAGGGGGTTTAAATCATAATGTCTAGTGTGTTGGGTCTAAACTGAACTATGGGGCTGGAAGCCCATACCCATCAGTGGATGACCAGTAGAGCAGAATATCTCACTGTCTCGTAGTTGTCAGTTTAAGGGATTTGTAAATAGCAGTATTGGGAGGTTGAAATAGTGTAGTGAGATTAAAGCGCCACTAGGTGGTGGCAGAGTACTATGAAAGAGAGATCTAATTGTAGTAGTATGGTTTACAGGATCTGTCTATATATTTAGAGATACTAATTAGCTGAATATATTTTCAACAGAGTCCACTTTACAGAATATGTGTGCTTAAATGACTCTTGGACAGATGCAGGAAAATTATCTCTATTTCTATAGACGCTGCCCCTATATAGAAATACAAAGGCACTTTGCACAGAAAGCTTCCCTTACAGAACGGTGGTTTATACTATTTCAAATGTCACATAAGGTAATTTTGTGAAGAGGAGTCTGGGCACACAAAGAAGGGGGGGAGGGAAACAAGTGATGAGGATCTCTCAGCACAATGTAAGATTGACTGGGAGCATGGGGTTCGTAAGATTCTTATGGGATTAGTAAAAGTTAACTACTTGTTAGATACAGTATATATACCACAATTTGAGATGGCTAATATGACAATTACATATCAGAAATATACAGTAACGTTGATTGTCACATTAAGAGCAATCTGAGAACACTGTTGAACCTAATGTTGAGAGTATGCAAGATCTGCAGAAGGGATATCCAGAGATTTTAATATCTATAGAGGGCAAGGCAACAGGTCCTAGAGCAGAGAGGTGGGGGTCACCCGGAGAGTCCCAGCTCAATTAGTGACCCTCCAGGTGATCCGCAGCCCCAATACCACCCAGAACCAGAGCCCCGACCAATCTCAGGAGGAGAAGAATTTCCCTGCAGTATATTTCAGGTAAAAAACTTGCAGCTATGTTGTATGTATAGAAACCTGGCAAGACAATCAGACCAGTAGGGAGAGTTCTCAACCGCTTTTCTTGAGGAAGGATAGCAGGAATGGCGGAAGAGCAGGATATGGCTTGTGCACGCAGATAGTCGATTTGTTATCAGACGGTCGGTACTTGATCCACCAGAGGGGGGGTAAGATGCAAGAGATGGGAGAGGTTTCCTACCTCCAGTAGGCGGTGTATATTGGGGCAGCGATTTAGGCTCGGCAGTCTGGCAATAGGTAAGAGCTTTACGTCTGTGTCTCTTTCCCTCCTTGTTGTCAATATTTCTGGGTTCTTTCAGTTGCCCCCACAGAAGCTGTTCCTGGTAGTGATGCAGTGAGAAGGGCCAAGATGGCACCCGGGGTCTCTCAGGAAGCCCACCAAATATTAAATGCCCGCCAAATATTAGATGTCAGCAGCCTGGGGAGTATCAATAGTCTGATTGCAACCTCTGGGCGATGATAGCAGTCAAATAAATGTATATATATACAAACTGAGGCCGCTGATCGCTTAAAATTCTATAAGGGTGTGTGGGGCCGTTACAAGTAGCAGCAACCCATACAATTACTCACACCTCTGGGAAAGGTAGAGAGAAAAGGATCAAAGTCCATCCGCTGTTTACTGGAACCTTTCTCCGATCGCCAAAGGATTTGCGAGGAGGATGATTTAATCCCAGGTCGCCCCAGAGCAGTATTGATGGGTCGGTGTGTTATCACGGGACACGGATCCAACCCTCTCGGCCGCTCGGGTAATACAGGGGTCCTGTGTCCGGCCCGGGACCGGAGCTGCAGTTGCAGTTAAAGGAGAGGTATCACCGCGCCGCGCAGTCTGTGCCGGTCTCTCGGCGGGTTACACTGCGTCCTTTATTGGAGCTATTCCTAAAGTCCTCAGGTCCGAGATCGAATGTGCTCAGCGGTATGACCCAAAGGGATCGGGAGGGGTTGTTTAAAACCTGAAGGAAGAATGGCAGATCAGCGGTCCATGTCACTCCGTCCCCTAATGCGTGCTTGCCCGTAATAGTGTCAAGATGGCGCCGGTTGTTCCCCTGAAGGCCAGCCAATTGTCCTGTCCTCTGGGACCAGTCAGGGAGGGGGCTCTCTTTCCGGGAGAAAAGCGTGTTGCAAGTAGATAAGTAATCGGAGGTTCTCCGCTGTAGAATTGCGGTAAGGTCCACTGCTGCGATGAAGGTCCGGATGGAGCCAACTCCAGACGGCTTGGAGGCAGCTTGGGCTGGCTAGTGTATCTCTTCAAAGAGCTCTGAAAAGAGCTTTGAATTCTTGGATGGCAGTGGATTCGTCTTTGGCTAGCAGGAGCCACGGCCACGGCCACGCCCCCAGGAAAACTAAAATTAATCCCCGATTAAAATCTCATTAAAATTAATTGAATTTCATACAGGAAAAGCAAAAGTTAAAAAAAAATTGAAACGTAAATTACGTTGATAGATAGTAGATTTTGCATCAACAAAAAGTTTTTGTTTCAGCTTGGAACATCCTGATCCTCTTTTTATGGAACAAAATTAACTTACAAATTACAAATATGTTTAAGATTTTACTTAGGAACAATGAAAAATATAAAAATATTAACAAATAGTTTATAATTCCCATAATTAATTTTTCATTGGAAATGCAAACAAAGGAACTTTACATTAATAAAAGAAAACCACACTTTATGTATTTTTATCACAAATCAGCTCAGTTTTTAAATGCTATTTTCTATCTGTGGGATATTTGAAGGTAAATGGTGGTGTTATGGAAAGAAACCACACCCATATAAAAAGTGTGGCAAAACTATAGCAATGTGTGGTCCAGCCGCCCAGCCGCCTAGACTTTGCTGGTCTTTTTACCTGGGAAACAACATCTCGCAGTAATGAGATTTGAAGAGCTTCTAAAATGTATGAGTGGAAGCCCATGAGTCAGCACATTTGGGACACTGTTATTATAAATGAAATTAAAATGTATTTTTTATTTTGCGTGGTATTAATTTTTGGACAATAAACATATTACTTTCAGCATAATAACCAAAGTTTTGGCAAAATTTTCTGGGATTGCCTTGGGCACGGCATTTACCCCAAGTCAACCCCAATTCAATATTCAGCTGCATTTCTTGGAGAGCTTTTAAAATTATTACGAATAAAAGGGAGGGATATTGTTTTTCGGTCTATCTTACATATGAATACCATGTTTTATAAAAAGAGATAGTGGGGGTCAGGGGTAACTGTAGCTTTTTCCCTTCCAGTAAAATGAATCTGGACATGTGACACTGCGGTGTTAAAATAAATGATCACTTGTCCCCATTGAATGTCAAACTTTACTTTGGTTTTAAAATAAAATGCATTTATTTTGTAGTTTAAACCTAAAACACAATATCCCTTTTTTATATATAGTGATTTTAAAGGATATAGCAAAAATGCAGATTAATTTTGAGTTGGGTGTTATCTTGGGGTGACTGCCGTACCCATGGCCATCCCAGGAAATTTTGCAAAACATTGGTTGTTATGCTGAAAGTAATAGTTTTAAAGCACACAAATAATAGCACATACAATAAAATATACATATTAAATTTCATTCAAAATAGTGTTTCAAATGGTTGACTCACTGGCTTCCACTGATTTCTGGTGAAAATACAAAATGTGTGGCTTTTCTTTGTGTTTTGGTCAAAAACTGGCCACTCCATGTTACCTTTTGCTAATTGAAACTAGGTGTGACTTGTTTTTATGCAAACATCAGCATAAAAATACAGCCTCCACCCCCGGACTGCAGTTACTGAAATAAAGGTATCATTCAAAGCCAAACAAAAGAATTGCTACATGTAAACAGCTGTCCACTCTTCTTACAGAAAGTGCATGTTATATGTCCATAGCTTGTATTCCCAGACTAACACTTCATGCACTCAACCTTCTATTATCTGCAACCTTTGAAACTCCGTTGAAATGCAAATTCACCCAAGGCCTGATGATATTATGTATGAGGTACTTGCACATCAATGCTCAGCCAATCAGGGAGCTCATGCACCCTTGTGCTCATGGACCCATCATATAAAGCAGTCCCCCTCTTTACAGGAAAGTGACTCTCTGCTTCCAGAGACTTTTGCCTTCCTGAGACTTTGGTTTCTGTGAACATTCTACTGCCTTTAACTTCTTCGGGACACAATGGCATCCAACAAACAAGATGTGCAGCTTATCCTGGAAGGGCTTGTCTCCTTTGTTTCCCTGGGTCTCCAGCAGATAGATCTACAGGAGAATTTCCACATCATGAAGGAGCTTGGACGTGGTGGCTATGGTTCGGTGCTGATGGTAACAGACAAGAAAACAGGTCCGTGTGGTCAATCATCCATCGTTATGGCAATGCAATAGTTTGAACCTCATAACAGGGTGGTATCTCCATTGTTTCAATATAGTAGGGGAGATTTATGAATAGTGTATGGGTTTGCCAGTACGTGGACAATTAGGACTTAGCTAATTTGGTAAAAATGGGGCCAACTTGATCAAACTGGTGCATGTTGCATAATCAAGTCCTTGTTTCATCATGTAATGGAATCATGTGGAGACAACAGTTACATGAGAGGTCATATGGGTCCCCAGAAAAGTTTTACTAGTTAATATCTGATCAATGAGATGTATCTGGGAAGCCCTCTATGGGATGAATGTACAACTAACTATGTTCTCTTCATACACAGGTGGAAAAAAGGCATTGAAGCTCCTGTCCAGAAAGAAAACCACTGAATTTCAGTTCCTCCTGGAGTTCAGCATGTCCTTCTTCCTCTCATCCCATCCACATATCCTTGGAATTTATGGCACTGCCTTTAAAACTCGGGAGTACTTTGCCTTCACCCAGGAGCTAGCAACACATGGGGATCTGTTCTCTCTCATGTCACCTCATGTAAGTTGAAGTCCCTTGGATTACCTTGAGAACTACTTTCCCCATATCCTTTATTCCTACAGTAATATTTTCAGTGTACTGACCTCTTATTTCTCTATTTCAGGATGGACTCCCAGAAGACACTGTAAAGAGATGTGCAGTACAGGTCTCCAGTGCCCTGGAATTCATGGACAGTAAAGGGCTGGTGCATCTGGATATCAAACCAGACAATATTTTGGTATTTGACAAAGACTGCCACTCTATCAAAATTACAGATTTTGGTCTTTCCCGTGTCGCAGGAACAATAACTTACAGAAGGTCCGGCACTACCTCCTACATGGCTCCAGAGATGAACCGACTGAATGGCAAGGATGCCTTACTCGTAGACTCCTCCCTGGATGTTTGGTCCTTTGCAATTGTTCTCTGTTGTTTGCTGACAAGTGAATTTCCATGGCAGTCAGCAGATGTCACAGATGAGCAGTATAGGTGGTTTGTTGAATGGCAGGCAAGTTGCCAGACGATTGAGCCACCGTCACCATGGAGCAGACTTCCACCTGGAGTTCTACCGATGTTTGATGGTCTTTTAGAAAAAAGTAAAAAGAGGAGAAATGCATGACATTTGGATTCCTGATGTCGGTTGGAAAAGAAAATGTCAGTAAAGTAAAGGGAAACCCTTTAAACGATCAGTTGCTACAGAACATTTCACCCCTAAGAAACAATTCCGCCTTTCCGTCCATCCCGGGGTCCTAAGCCCGGGATAAGGAATTTTCCCCAGGGAAACGTGAGGGCCCTCAATCCACTAATATTTGTGGTGATGCATTTCATGCGGGAAAGGGGTGGAAATTTGGAGGAATGTGTGATATCCCTTCTGTGTTTGCATGTTAGTGCCCTTGAAGAATGAGGAAGGCTCCACCCGTCTGTACAAGAAAAAAGGTGCACAAATTTTACACCTTTATTTTTTTCTCCTTTGGGATGATTCCCCTATATCTCCTTTTTAAAACCCCAAAGGAGTCTTGAAGAAAAAGGAAAAAAGCTTTATTGGGGAAATTATGGTTTTTTTTTTAATTGAAATGTGATTTTGTAGATTGGGGCTTGTGCTTTTACTAAAAATCGATTTTGTTGATGTTTAAAAAGACTAACTTTTCTAAGAAATGAAAAACCCAAAAGCACAGTTCTTGTATGGTCACCTTCATTCTTCTGGCTTAAACCTTTCCCAAACGGTTACACCCGGTGCCTGATGCGGACAAATGCGTCACGAAACACAACCCCCCGGCTCCAATGGTGCACCTGATTTCCCTCATCAGAGTGGCTCCCGGCAGGAAACTCTCAATCCGAACAGGGGCTCAAGTGTACTTTTTTCTTAAACAGGGCAGCGGTAAAACATGAAAAAAAAGCTGGCGCTTGGCCAACCGTTTCAGGCAACTTGTGCCCTTTGTTCAGGCTAGTTAAAATTAAGACAGACCTTTTAAAAACAAGGCCACCAAGGGAGTTTTCAGGATATACGTGGGAAGGGGGTGGTTCTATATAATTCTGGGCTGAATTAGCATAGTTGTATGGTTAGTTAAGGGTTAATTTTAAATAACAAATCACTTTTATAATTTAGCCCCAGTGGTACCTTGTGTTCAGTTTTAAAAACCCAGAAAGCCTCCCTTTGGCGTAATTTTTCTTACCATTGCCTCCCCGATATGGTTTTGAAGGCTTCAATTGCATAAATCTAAATTGCTGTAATTTCCCCTGTAATTTTTATAAAAGCTTTGCAGCTAGATGTTTGTCCTGTATTTCTTTTATATTTTTTTTAAAAAGTTTACTATTTGGTTTTTAACTTCGGATAGTAAATGCCTATATCTTTTACAACGTTGTGCATTTTATGATGACACCACATGGTGGGTGTCACAAACAAAATTTTCTTTATATGATAACTTTTTTTTTTTTTGTCTTATTACACAAATTGCACGTGCTCCACCACATGCAAAGAAACCCTTTAGTGACAGCCATGTTTGTGTACATCATTGGGTTTTAGGGCCCCGGTGATATGTATACAGTAACCTAATCGGGTTTTACCCTGTTAAATCCAGAGTACTAGCTTTGGATTTTTTCCAAAAAACTAGGAGAGAGAAAATGGTAGCCCTACAAAAAAGGAAAATTTAAAAAAAAAAAAAAAAAATAAAAAAAGAAAAAAATATTGGGGAAACTAATTTGGAATTCAGGTAACGCTTTAAAAAAAATTTAAAAGAAAAAGAAATCATCATAAAAAAAGCCGATAAGGGGGGAGCCACAGTCCTTTTGGACAAGGGTCTATATACAAAACAAATATACAAAAATTTGCAGGATAAAATAACATATAAAAATTAAAGAAGATCCACACAAGATCTAAAAATAAAACTTGAAAAATTATTAGAGGAAGGTGAAAGTCTGGGAGCTATAACTACAAAAAAAAAAACGGTATTTAATTGGTAGAAGACCCAGTTATACCTATTTTCTTTTGGGGCCCCAAAGATACACAAGGGCAATTTCCCACCCAATTTAAGACCCATAATATCGGGTAATGGCTCACTAGGAGAACGCCTAAGTACATGGGTTGACAAACATCTTCAACCCCATTGCACGCAATAGACCAGGATATATAAAAGATTTGAAAGAAGTCCTCAAAACTTGCATAATAAAGAAGGGGAAGGAGACTATCCCTGGTAGGGTGTGATGTTATAAGTCTATACCCCAGCCTACCACATGACTTGGTTATCACAGCTGTATCAATTTTTTCTTAAAAATGATAGTAAAAACAGTACAGAAAAAAAATCTTTATCCTTATGGCAATAGAATACCTGCTCAAAAATAATTATTTTAAATTCTCTAATGAATTCTTACTCAACTAATTGGGCCCCTTTTGGGGTGCTACTTCGTCCCCTTCTCTCGCCAATCTACTTACGGAAATGGTGGGAGCACCATGCCATATATAGTCAAGAAAACCCCTTTTTAGGGACTGCATTTTGTGGTATAGGCGCTACATCGACGACCTCCTATTTTTTTTGGGGTCGCGATTGTGGCGCTCATACCGCATTTGTGGAGTATATCAATTCCAATAGATGCAATCTTCGATTCACATATAACTGTAGTTAGGAAGTTTGCCTTTTCTGGACATCCCCCTTAAGGGCAATTTGCAAATGCAATGCATTTACAAACTCCCAATATCGAAAACCGGGGGCTTGGGGAAATACTATTCTTAAGGCAAACAGTTGCCATTCACCTAAGACAATAGAACAAATTCCCTATGGAGAGTACCTTAGAGCCAAACGTACTTGTACTTTGAAACGACTATCAGGAGGTGGAAAAACAAATAGATAGTAGACTGTTCAGGGGAGGCTACACCAAAAAAAATTTGACACTTTGGGCCCAAAAAAAGGGTCAATTAAAAATCTCAAACCCAGTTTCTCAATGATAAGCCCAAAACAAGGGAAAAAATATAAAGAAGAACAAAGGGTTACCTTTACCACAGGGTATAGCACAGATTTTCAGGAAATTAAAAAGTTGTTCTACAAAAACATAGGCATTTTACGACAAGACCCTACCTTATCTGAGATCTAGAAGAGGCATTGAAAGTGTCCCCAAGAGAGGCAAAACGGTGGGAAATTCATATCACTAGTGCCTCATCCCCAATGATTACAAAACAGGGGCTGTCACTAAAGGGTTTCTTTGATGTGGGGGAGCACGATGCTTTTTTGGGTGTTTTAAAAAAAAACAAAAAAAAAAACCCAAAAGTTATATATAAAGCAATTTTTAAATTGTGACAGCCACCATGGGGTTGTACATCATAGAATCACAAATGTTGTAAAAAGTATATAGGCATACTATCCGCAAGTTAAAAACCAAATAGGTGAACATTTTAAAAAAATATCAGAAAGAATCAGGACAAACATCGAAACGCAAAACTTTTTTTTGAAAATTATCAGGGAAAACACAGTTTTGATTTTTTGCAATTTAAGCCCTTCAAAAAAAACCCTATCGAGGGGAATTGGCTAAATAAAATTTCGCCAAAGGGAGGCTTTCTGGATTTTTAAACTGAACCAAAGGGGACCACGGGACAAAATTTTAAAAAATTTTTTATTATATATTTTTTCCCCTTAAATCTAACACTACTAACAAGCTAAATTTAGCCCTGAATTATAAGAACACACCTGCCCCACGTCTATCCCTGAAAACTCCCGTTGGTGGCCTTGTTTTTTTAAAAGATGTTGTCATTAATTTTAAAGCCGGAGCAAAGGGGACAAGTTGCCTGAAACAGTTGGCCAAGCGCCAGCTTTTTTACTGTTTGTACCGCTGCAATGTTTATGAAAAAAATTTTCTCACTTGGAGCCGCTGTGTCGGATTGAGATGTTTCCTGCCGGGAGCCAGCTCTGATGAGCGAAGTGCAGGTGCATCCATTGAGAGCCTAACATTTCTAAGAGTATTGATATGTTCTACAATGTATTCCTCCGGTGATGCGTTTGTGGTAAGTATCTTTTAGCGTCCAGGAGCAAATGCAAATAGGCATGAAGAAAGATTCACATCTAGTTCTATGACTTATTGATGCATAAGATTTGCAGAGAAGACACCTAGGGAGACATGTATGGAACCAGGCACATCAAAGTGCATATTTGCATTTATTTTTCAGTGTCAAATGCGCCTGAATGTATGAAAGTGTTTTTTGTGCGCTCATAAATGGTGTGTAAAGTTGATTGCACCTCGCCTGTGTGTTTGGCGCATTGTGGAAAGTAAGGCGCACTAGTTATGCTAAAAAACATGCATAATGGCTATAGATAGGCTGGAAATAAAAGAAAAGTCATTAGAATAGCATGTCAGTGACTAGAAAATATGGTACTGATCTTGCTTGGCGGATCATAGGTCCCAGCAAGACCTGTGCTGTACTGGCTCTTGCTGTATGTAGAATAAAGGGTGAGAGCAGCAAAAATACATTTTAAATGTAATGCAGTTAAACTTCAAATTCTGAACAACATCAGTTCATTTTTTAAGATAAAATTAGTTTTAGATTCCATTCATTTTAAACACATTTTATAGGAGATATTTTTATATTATCGGGACATTATATATTTTGATTTTATATGATAACTTTTTAAATTAAATTAAATTAATTTAATTTGATATAGTTTGAGAATTATCATTAATTACTTTTTTATTATCGTACTGGTGTAAGTTGAGAAATAATAGATACTTTTTTCCCTAACAGCAAATCTAGTTCCACTTCGACTCCTCAGGCTCAGGCAGACCACACTAAAATAGATCTGCCTATTAGAACAGTAATGGACAAGTTTTTCCGACCCACATTCATATATGTGCCGAAAAATACGAGTGTGGTGCGACACGACCCCCAGAACACCTCTAGAATGCCCCCTCATGTTAGGCGCATTAAAAAGTGTTGAGTCTTATGAATAGGGATGAGCGAGCGGTAAAATGTTCTAGTTCGATTAGAATGTCTACCTCTAGTGTGTTCGGTTCGAGGTTCTACTATTAAAGTCAATGGGAGAAGATGTTCTGGTTTTTATACCTATACAGGGGAGGAGAAGCCATAATTACCATCAATAACAGTAAACTGGATATGTGGAACAACTTAGTGAAGAAAATTTGGCTCTAAGAGTGACAGAAAAAAATTGAGAGGCTAAAGTACTTCATTCCTTTCAATAGCTAACTGAAAAGATGAGAACAGCTTGCAAGCAGGAGCATGGCTATAGGAGGTGCAGCAGTAGCAGCTGCTACGTGGCCCAAAAGCTCCTTTGACACATAGGAGATTTGGAGACGGTGTGTTATACAATTACCGAAAACCCAAAATTGCTAAAACTGAACTTTTGGGCACCGAGTATGATTAAGCAAATCCAAGCACTCTATTATATATCCATATATATGAGAGTTAGGCAATATGTGAGCCTGCAGATGTCGCGACTCACAGAATAAAAAAATCTAGTATAAAATATAACTTTTATTATTATCCATTAAAAACTCTATTAATACCCATGGTAAAAATCACCCTACTCATTGGAAATCACCACAATCAAATCAGGGTATAAAATATACACCACGGGTAGTTTCAAATATCAATCTTCACAGATGCAATGTATCAATCATCACATAATCCACCATACAAATGAATGTGTCGCGATTTACTCATGGTTTTGAGGTCATCAATTAAGTTGGGTTTCAAAGCAACTGTGATGAATGAGTAAAAAACTGGTAACAAACCTATCCAAAGTAGAGCACCCGCCCTGAAAAAGGGCGACCCCACTTTCCGACGACTTGCCCTAATTGAATTAAGACATGCATCACAATATGTGATTGATACGTCAAAAAATTATACCACACTTTATAATCAAAAAGTGTCAAGAAACTGACAACAACAGCAAGTTAAAGGCAAGGTTCAACCTTGCCCTAATAAAGGGTTTGTGACTAATAAAGGTCAGGACTATGAATTTACTCTAATCCTTAAATTTGGGCTACTCTCATTTCTGAAAACTGTAAATTAGGACTTTATTAAGATTCACCTGTCTTACCACCTCACCAATTAAAATTCGTAGATTGTGAAAGATTCTATGGCAAAAATGGGCACCCACCCCCGCGGCTGCACACAGCACTATGTGTTCTTTACAAGTCTTTCTCTAACTAAATAAGAACTAAAATTCTCTTATCTAACTATATCCTAAGCTTCACAGCTACAAGGATGGTTTTCTGTATAAAAAAAAGACTGTCTCTCTGGGCTGTGACAACAGCTATTGGGACAGGCAGCGAGACATGTTGCTCTGTAGTGAGATAATGTAGGAATGAGACTGATCAGGAAATGGAGTCGTATACATAAAACGAGGTCATGATATTTTTTCAGCCAATGAGATACATACCGCGCTCATAGCCGACGTCGTACACCCAGCTCTATGCTCTGAGCTGATCTGCTGGCCGCCAAAATAACAGGAAATGCCAAAAAAGGTGCGATCGTAAACGTGATAATGATTATCTTTAAGATTTTAACAGAAACTATCGCATCATCGGAAAATTCCGATAAACGTAAAAACCGTGGCGATTTAAACTTTTCTCGATAGTATCACTCATCCTTAATTACAAGTTCAAAACGCCTCCTGCTGAAATTTTACAAATAAAAAAATATAAAAAGTCAGACATCATTGGTGTTGCCACGTTAAAAAAAAGTCAACAAATAATTATTTGTTCTTTATGTTGAATAATGAAATAGAAAAAAAAATTACCAATGCCAAACTTGCACTGGAATACAAATTTACATTTTTTTTTTTAAAAGGACTAAAACATAAAAAAAAAACTCTGCGAATTTGGAATTAAAGGAATTGCACTAACCTGTATAATACAGATCATGGCATTTTTACCAAGCAGTAAACTCTATAAACACCAAAATCCACAAAAATGGCCCGAGTGAGGTTTTGTTTTTTCACATTCTACCCCACATAGATTTTTTGGGGTTTCCCGGTGCACTTTATGGCATGGTCAATATCATCAATAAAAAAGAAGATTGTCACGTCAAGGGAGGTACAGTGAGCCCTGACTGGAACCCAGCCCTCTGTCCCTTCTACCCACTTAGATTTTTTGGGGTTTCCCGGTGCACTTTATGGCATGGTCAATATCATCGATAAAAAAGAATATTGTCACGTCAAGGGAGGTACAGTGAGCCCTGACTGGAACCCAACCCTCTGTCCCTGCCTACTTGACGTGCTGCCCTAGACGGCAGACGGCAACTGGGCGACAGTCCCTGTGCTGCTAAAGTGCTGGGGCCGTCAGGAGGAAGAAAGGTCAGACAGTCTGGGTCAATACCAAATCAGGAACGCCAAGCAAGATATCAGAACTAGAGGGATAAACATAAACAAGCCGAAGTCAAAAGCCAAACTGGAGCGAGGTACAAAATCAGAAGACAAGCCGGGGTCAGGAGAACAAGCCGAGGTCAGGTACACAGGTAAGCAGACAAAATAGCACAGGAAATATTGCAGGCGCAGCACTCAGTCTCCAGGGAGTTTAAATGGGATTCCCGGATACCACCCCTGTAGCTGATTGGAGCTGTCTCCGGGTCCTCTTATTGGCTGGTGCAACACGCCCCCTCTCCGGAGTGGCTGGGCCTCTGTCACTCACAAAGCTGCCAGCAGCATGTGTATCATGGTGGGATCGCAAATCAGCTGCTGCAGCCTGTTGATCCCTGCAGCCTGAGCGCAGCCTAGCCCTGACAAATATTCTGTACATTCTGAAAAAAATTAGCCCACATGTGTCTATGTATATGGAAAAATAAAAATGTTATGACTCTTATTAGGTGGTGGAGGGAGAAATTAATGTTACAAAAAAATTTTTTCTAAGTAAATGTATTGCTAAAGTTGCTATTGACATGAAATTCTCCCCAGATGTCGATAACAACCCGTCCAATCCCCACAGGCAAATAAATCAAACCGTAGATGTAAATAAATTAAGTTGTGATAAAAGTTATAACTAACTGTGACTATAGATGGGCGAATTGATTCTAACGAAGTGGAGTTCGTTTAGAATTTCAGGAAAACTTCGAATCTGAACGAAATCGAAGTTTGGGGTAATTCGCGGGAACGAAGTGTGTTTTTAATTGATAAAATGGCTGCGAGCACATGGCGTTACATGGGGCAAAGAAGTCTGGGAGGAAGAAGGGCGTAGCCTACATTACATGTGCAGAGATGAAGCCAATCAGAGACCGGCGGGATTCTGTGATGTCACCGCACTATATAAGTCCAGGCGCGACGCTGGGAGCTCATACCGCTCTCACTGTACGGAGTAGGGAAGGTGGTGCCGCGGCTGCTTATGATATCTCAGATACTGCTTCTCTTACGTTCTAAGTCTGATTTTGTGGGGTATTGGAACTGAAGTCCAGTGTGCTCCAGTGCAGCTGCATATACATTTTAATGCTATCTGCTCACAGCACATTGAATATCCAAGGGTTATCTAAGCCTGTTCCTGTTGTATTCATTTAAAAAAACAGCGTTTTTACAATCCAAATACCACTTCATTTTTGGTTGCTCATTTCTTTTGCGCATTTTAGATCCAGGGGTTAATTAAGCGTTGTTCTGCTGTTGTGGTCACTCAAAGAAACGTTCTTTTTCACCTCCAAAGAAGAAATTTTGCCTGTATCATAATTCCTAACCGAAGGTTAATTACAAGTTTTTTTTGTTGTTCTGTACTGTAAAATACACGCCATTGTAACACGCTACAAAGCTGTTAATTGTTGGCAGCATATTTCTTTTGCGCAATTTACATCCAGGTGTTAATTAAGCGTTGTTCTGCAGTTGTACTCCGTAAAAGAAACATTCTTTTTCACCGCCAAAGAAGACATTTTGCCTGTAGCATAATTCATATCCGAAGGTTAATTAAGCCTGTTTGTGCTTTTATATTCAGTAAAATACACTGTGTTTTTAAACGGACATCAAGTAAATTTTTCCCGGCTTTTTGGGCCA
>JAODAL010064004.1:0-18943 GCA_025379985.1 Phyllomedusa bahiana
GAAAAGGAAAAAAAACGCTTTTTAAACCCCCGGGATGTAAATTGTACAGTGAAGGAGTGTGAGCTCCCAGCGTCGCCCCCCAGACTTAAATAGTCCGGTGACGTCACAGAATCCGCCGGTCTCTGATTTGGCTTCATCTCTGCACATGTCATGCAGGCTATGCCCTTCTTCCTCCCAGAGGTCTTTGGCCCATGTAACGCCATGTGCTCGCAGCCATTTTATCAATGAAAAGCACACTTGGTTCACCCGAAGTCCCCCAAAACTTCGACTTTGTTCAGAACTGAAGTTTTCCTGAAATTCTAAACGAATTCCACTTTGTTAGAATCAATTCGCCCATCTCTAGTTATAATGGGTCCCTGTCGCTCCTAATCTGATTGACCGAGATAGCCAAGCCCCCGCTAGCTCAACCAATCAGCTCTTTTCTGTATTTTGACTGTATTTTGAACTGTCCCATCTTTGATTTTGATTGGTCAATAGTTCTCCATAGGTTTTAATGGTTCACTGTCACTCCTATTCTGATTGGCTGGTTTATGCCGACCAATGAGAATAGCTTTCAGAATTTGAATTACTGTATTTCCCACCAATTTCCAATATCCTAATTCTTGATATTGCGCCGTTCTAGATTTTTGGAAAGTGATTTTTTTATTTTTGAGGTTTGAGCTCTTTTCCTGAGAATGTTTTACGCCTTTATAAAGGCGATTTTTTGGAATCATACTCCATGCCGCACGGAGCTGAGCGCTGAGATTTCTTTTGCGATCTTCTATGTTTCCTCGCATATTCCGTTCTCGCTTCACTTCGCCTCCGCCGGAGCATTTAGACCAGAATCAACCAGGTCTGACTGTCGGAGCTGCCGAGCGCTGCATTGCGCCGCACTTTGCCGACTCGCGATCATACATGCCTCGGAGTTTTCGAGCGCGCCGCATCCCGCCTCGTAACGCCTACAGCGCGCCCACACCGCACCCATTGCCTGCCCCTTCATGTGAGGCGCAGCCGAAAGTGGCGAACGCTGCGCCTAACATCGCATCCCTGCGTCCAACAATGGATTCGGGCCGGTGAGGCGCAGGATACGCCAGAAAGTGGGCGAGAAGCCCGTTCATACATGTCGCCCTTAATGAGTAAGTGCTGCCCGGAGCCAGTAAGGGAGCCAGAGGCAGTGAATAGATGTGGCACTGCCTGTAAGGTTTATGCCCCGAGGACTCCCTTGCCGGGATGACATGTGCTGTGTTTTAAAATGGTGTTTGTGCGCCAGTAAAGTTCTGCCTGGAAGATAGCTCCACTGCTGAAAGGTAAGGAGCGGATGTCGGGAGAGGCGGTGCTCACAATATGTTAGTGTGGACTGGTGCTGGTGTGAGAGCTGGAGATAGATGTGAATTAAAGTAGTTACTCACAGTCTCAGGCTTTCAGGGAAACCTCCGATAACAGCGCGCTGCTCTCTTCTCCTGGGGAGTGCCGAAGTAGCTGCTCATAAAGCTGGAATGCTCCCTCTCACTCCGTTTCCTTATCCAATGCTCTGTGAAACCTGTCATAATCTTCTGATTTAGTTAAAAGTTGGTGGATGAGGTTTGTGTGAGCCGTTTTAAATTCTTCTTCAGAGAGCTCCTCTCCTACATGTCTGACGCCATGCAGGTCCAGGCCACGCCCCCCAATCCAAACATTTTTATTTTTCAAATGTGTGCCGCAACAACACATTTTCTGTGACTGTACCTGTGAATTTAAATGAGGATGCATTTTTTTGTGTTCTGAAGTGTATTTTTTATTGGTACTAGTTTAGAATACATGCAACTTGATCACTTTTTCTTCTAATTTTTTGGGGATTTGAAATACCACAGTTTTTTCATTTGAAATGTTTTTTCTTTTAGGGTGTTCAGAATACAAGATCGGACTTTTATGAACGTGGCAATACCAATTATGTGTAACTTTTTAATTATTTTATTATTTTTATTTGCAAAATACCAAAAGTGGGGTGATTTGAACTTGAACTTTTTTTTCTACTTTAATAACATTATTTATATATTTACTTTTACTTTAACATTCAGTCCCCTAGGGTGCTTGACCACTAGATTGCACAACAATTAATACAGTCTATTGCATTGTATAAACCATACAATAGTGTGTACAAAGATGGGGTTTTACTACTTCCTGCCTCAGGCAGAAAGTAGTAAAATGAGAAACACGGTGGTAATGGAAGCCTTCACAAGCCACCATGTAAACTGAACGGGACCCCGCAATGTTGCTGCGGGGGTATCGGAGTGAGAAACGGTACACAGCTAAGAGGTTAAACAACACGGAATTAAGCCAGCTCCATTCTGTGCTATTACTGGCGGTTGTAAGATGCAATTAGCAGCCAGCACCCGCAGCCTATACAGCGGGATTGCGCTGCGATCCTGTGGCATAGCCCCATTCCAACACTAGATTGTTCCAGTACGTCCAAAGCCGATAAGGGGTTAAAGGTTAAAACTTTAATAACTTGGGTCCTTGTATGCTCTAAGAATCCATAGCTATGGATATAGTGTTTAACCCTGGGACTGCAAGAGAGAAGTGTGTTAGTCTTTAACTCTGTGACTGCTGAAAAGCATTGTTTGATTAGTGTGATTTATGCTCAATTTACAACCTAAATGGAATGTAAGTGCAAATAAGATTTAGTGGAAATAAACTAAGCCCTTTTCAGTGGTCCGCATGTCATGTGCTGGTAAGTGTGTACGTGAAAGGGCTGTATACCAACCTATCTACCTACAGGAACCTGTAGACCTACCTGTCTACAGGGGGCCTATAAAGCTTCCTACAGGGGGCCACTATATCTACCTACAGTGGGCCTATATATGCCTGAGGGTTTATAAAACTACTAAATGGTGGCAATATACCTACCTTCTTAATGGGAGGTGTCTATACCAGAGGTAGGAATTGGTAGTAAGTGCTGTAAAATCAACTTTTGAAACTGGCTATTGGGGACACTTGAAGTTGTGACGCCTGCAGCGGGCTGGCCCAATAATTTGCATGGCTATTCCCTCATTGTAGCAAGCCATGCCCCTTTACAAAAATGGCATGCCCACTACAACTAACTGTTCAATAGCTCTGGAAGAAAGTTAATTTAGGCTTTTGGCATCACCCAGCTTTCCTGGATATTGGATAGCCTATGCAGCCTCCAGGAGAGCTGGGAGATACTGCCAAACTGTGCCTGAACCTAAACTATTATACTGCAACCAATATTTCCACCATACAGTGATTATATCGTGGTAGTTATCAGTGTACATATGCTCTGCAGACTGTATTTTACCTCCATACAGTGACCGTATAGTAGTACATACCAGTGAACACAGCTTCTGCAGACTGTATATTACCTCAAGACAACAACCTCATAGTGGTAGATATCATTGTACACAGGCTTCCTGCAGATTGTATATTACCACCATACAGTGGTAGTTACCAGTGTACACAGGCTCTACAGACATTTAAGGGATTGCAGTCCAGTGATATTTAGGTCCTCACCTGAGACATCTTCTATAGCTGGAATTTTTCCCTTTCCCTTTCCTTCTCCATCCTGTCCAGACCTGCATTAAGACTTCTCCCGGCTATGACTTGTCCCTGAAAAATTTACCACACAAACAACTTATAATTCTATTTGTTGCAGCAATTCCCTACTTGTGGCCACCTCTGTACAAACCCCACATAAGGTGATAGGTGGGGAGGTTATGGGGCGATAGGTGTAGTTGGGAAGGTTATGGGGTGATAAGTGGAGGGAAGTGATAGGTGGAAATTAGGAAACTATGGGGTAATAGGTGGAGGGGTATGGAGCAAAAGATGGTGGTGGTCGGTGACAGGTGGGGGTTGTATTTTGTATTGGCACTAGGTTGCATAACACAGTGATGATGAGGGGTGGGAGAGAGGAGTACCATGCACCTCCAGATCAGCCACAGGCATAATCTCCAGAGGATGCAGAAGATGGAGTTTAGTAGTGTTAGGTTTTTTTTTGTTTTTATTTTCATACGGGTTTCCCTTTTGTCTATGTCGGACTCATCGGATTATGTCAAACCAGAGTTGGATTGATTTCTTTAATAAAACGGTGAAAGAGGGTTGTAGTCGCGGAGTGTTTATTTAATTAAAAGGTTTTTTTGTGCAATTTGTGTCTGTTTTTTTCTATTTAACTACTGTGTTAGTAATGGAGGTGTTTAGTGTCAGCCAGTGGTGGTTTTTGTCACCCCAAGGCTGACACTAACCCCGTGTCACAATTACTCCAGTACCCAATGCAGCAGAAGTGTACCCTTTAATGTGATGATCCACTTCTGCAGTGACTGCAGGCAAGTATTTTTAGAATGGGAAGGGACCAGTATCTATGCCTGCAGCCTGCAGCTATGAGTTTTACCTTTGCTGGTTATGGAATTTTATTTTTTTCAAAAATCATTTATTTATTGAGAATCCTAAAATGGGTAACTCTTGCAATCATTACAGTGGAGTTCAAGGTTTAGATTCTCAATTAATAAATAATTTTCAGGAAAAAAACAACGTGAGGTCCCCCCCATTTTCCATGACCAGCCAAGTTAAATCCAACCGGTATAGCCTGATACTATCAGAATGGGAAGGTCCATCGATACTGGTCCCTTTCCATTCTAAAAATGCCAGCCTGCAGCCTCCCAGGAGTGGACTATCACATGGGAGGGTCCGCTTCTGATGGTTATCCAGCACTTCCCAGTACCCCTGGTGCGCTGGGTACTGGGTTAATAGTGACACGGGGATATGTCCAGCCTTGGGGTGACAAAAACCATTGCAGAATGACATCAAGCCTGAGCGATCGTAATGAAGAGGCATCTATCAGACTCCTCTATTACTATCACTGGAATAAATGGGGAAAGAATGGACACAAAACACACAAAAAAAAACTTTTATTTAAATAAACACTCCCCGACAACAGCCCTCTTTAACCATTTTGTTGAATAAATTGATCCACGGTTGATATGACATAATCAGCCGAATCCAAAGTAGTTCAGATGGGGACCTGTATATAAACAGAAACATTACACAAATACACATACATAAGCCAGATAGCCTATCTAGTATCCAGGAGGATTGTAGTCATCCAGCTTTCCTGGACACTGGATAGTCTATCCCACATGCAGGAAAGCTGGGTGATTCCGTGACACACCATTCGTGCAATCTAGTTTTCCTATCATCGGAGAGCTGAATGCTACTTCTGGGAATTAGGGAATCACCCACCTTATCTTAGTGTTTGATCCAGCATCCAGGAGAGTTGGATGATGTCCCATCCCCTACAGATGACACACAGTTTTCCTATCTTAGAAAAGTTGTGTCTCACCTATGGGGAATGGGCATCACCCAGCTTTTCTAAAATAGGAAAACTGTGTACCAAGTACTCCACCACCACCTCTCTCCCCCACTCTCTACCGTCTCACCCCCACTCTGACCCCCCTCTCCCCTCCCACTCTAACCCCCCCTCACCCTTCACTCTAAAAAAACCTTTCACCACCCTACTTTAATCCCTCTCTAAATCACTCCTCCGACCCCTCTTATCCCAACCAACCCCCTCTCTTACTCTAAACTCACCTTAACCCACTTTAACACCTTTACCCACTCTAATCCCCCTGAATTTAAATAACCTCCGGTAGCCAGCTGACTGGAGGTCTGCCATCCACCCCAGGAGTGCGGGGGTATCCTCTATTTGCAGAAGTCTCCCGGACATTCCAGGAGGATTGGCAAGTATGTGGAAAAGTGAAAAATCTAAGATTTTTGTGTGGTTAATTTTACAGGGACGAGTTGTGGCTGGAAAAAGTCATCATGGAGAAGAAAAGAGAAAAATAATTTTTCATCGGAGAAGACATCTCCTGTGAGTCCCTGGATGTCAGTGGTTATTTTGCTTCTGTTTTGTATCAGTGCTATATTCACAGTCTGTATATGGCAGTATTGTAGTTTATATTGGTACTTGTATAGTGATTGTAAGGGTATTTTCACACAGTGTATTTGCAGTCCGTATTTCGGAGCGTAATTGCACTGCAATACGCCCGAAGTACGTATCGCAAATTCGGAAATTTCTAGCTCTCATAGAGAGAAAAAGTCTATGGGAGCCGGCAAAAAGCGTTTTAGAATTATGCGCCAAATACGCCGTGATACATACACTAAAAGTGAGTTCACACCTGTCCCTGACTCTGTGATTAGGGGTTTCACTTATTTCTTGCTTGTGTTTATAGTGTTGTTCATTTTAGAAAGTGGAGATGTGCACGACTCTCAATAACACAGTAAAATAAAAATATGATTTTTTTTAAGTGACAATTATCATTTTTTAGTGCAAGGAGGGGACTAAAAAGAGGTGTGGGGTGGGGTCTGTAAAATGGGGTGGCAAACTTAGTGACAATCCTGGGTGGCAAAAGTTCATGGTATTCAAGGTGTTCAGCCTATAATAGTATAAGCATGGTGATGGAAGTGTCATGGTTTGGGACTGTAATGGAAGGTGGAGGAACACAAGGTCTCTAACATTCCCTAGCTACCTGATGTTGTCATGGAGGAGTGGAAGAGGATTTCAGGTGCTGCAACCTGTGAGTGATGAATTCCATGCCCAAGAGAGTTAAAGCAGTGCTGGAAATTAATGGTGGACACACAATATATTGACACTTTGGACACAATTTGAACATTTTCACATAGTGGTGTACTCCCTTTTGTTTCCAGCAGTTTAAACATTGATGGCTGTGTGTTGAGTTATTTTGAGGGCACACCAAATTTACACTGTTATACAACCTGTCCACTGAATATTTACATTGCATCAAAGTGTCTCTTGTAATAATAGTTTCTATTTGTAAATGTGCACCATGCCCTCCCTTTGCATAGGGGTATTTTAACAGTTGTATTTCTACAATAAAGCAAATATAATTCTTGTTTATTTTATTTTGTTATCTTGTCTCCTTCTCTCCTATTAATTAGGTAAGTATTAGCAATGTGATGGGACCAAATATCCGATTGCATCATGTCAAGTTAGAAGAAAGATAGGACAGTACGTGACACATGTTATTGGAGGACTTTTGAGGCAAAAAGTAAAAGCAAGATAGGGCAATAATTGGATCAAGAGATGACTTCTTAAAGGATAGGTATGATGATTGCTTGAAAGAAGAAGGAAGATGCTAGAGGTTAGTAATAGGTTGAAAATACGGTGTAACAGTGTAAAGTTTGATGAGGTGAAATAGTGCTGGGTTGAGAGTACAAGTAGTGAGCTGTGATTTGAAAAAAAGTGTAGCAAAGCAGGTTATGGCGACATGTATGAATCTTGGCGCTGACAGGCCAGTTCTAACTAGCTTTAAGGCAGTTTAGAATGCACCACAATGTATGACCCTGTTCGTCTGCAGTTCATACAAACAGGCATAGTCTAGTGTCAAAACAACAAGTCTGCTCAGGCACCACCTTTAACTTGGTCTGGCTGTTCTAACGGTTCTGCGCCTAGATTTGACGTCAAAGAATTATAAATGTGTCTACTTCTATGAATGTGGTGCGACGGCCCCAGAACGGCCCAAATCTTTGGCGAACTAAAAAGTGTCTTTGGCACATTACAAAGGAATTTATTGTGCCAAAGTTTGGAGTGCACCTCTTTATACATTCTTTTTGGCTCAAAGTACACCAGAAAACTGGTTCAGCCCCGTTAATACATGTCGCCCATTGTGTAGATGTATACAGTAGATGAGTTGCAGGGACTGTAGGTGGAAATTTGTTCTAATTTTGTGGATCTATTCAAATTTTGTTATTATTATTATTTATTTTAGAGCGGCGTTGATTGCAGGGGGCTGGGCATTCGAGGGGGTTACGTACATTACATAAGTAAAACAAGGAAAATGATGAAAATATGTGACTATCAACGTTACAGAGGGACAGAGAAACAGGCTCGCGAAGACTTACAATCTACAAGGAATTGGGAAAGAGACAGGAGGCAGGTCCCTCTTTTCCATTGGGCACACTAGGCAGTTGCCTGAGGGCCCCACAGGTATGGGGCCCAGGTGGTATATGTATATCTCAGCAATATGAAAAACATACCCTGGATCCCCTGGTTGGCTTTACTTATTTAACGGTTTGTTTCTTTTTAGGACTTGCATACAGTTAAAAACCATGGTGGAGAAGGGAGCCAAAGGCTCCCTTCCCTGCCAATTAGTCTCGTAGACTGCAAGTGTCCAGACATACATTAAGTGGCGTGATAATATGGGTGTGCTTGGGAGTTGCAAGAGTCATGGCCTAGTGTGATGTCATGTATTTGGACAGGGCCCACTACAGTGTTGTGCCCAGGTGCCCACAATGCTGTTAAGACAGCTCTGACAGAAGGTGAGGGGCAAACATGTTTGTGGAGGGTGTAGTGACAGCGGGGTTATTTTAGGTTATAGGCTATCCTGAAGAGATGGATTTTCCGGTTGCTTTTGAAGCTGGAGAAAGTGAAAGAGAGTCTGATATGTTGAGGCAGTGAGTTCCAGATTATGGAGGAAGCACAAAAGAAATCTTGGAGACGGTTGTGTGAGGAGATGACAAGAGGCGAGCAGAGAAGAAGGTCCTGTGAGAAGCGGAGATTGTGTGAGGGGAGATATCTGGAGATTAAGGCAGAGATATATGGAGGGGAGAGGGTATGGAGAGCCTTGTAGGTCATGGTTAGTAACTTGAAATTAATTCACTGGGCAATGGGTAGCCAGTGAAGGGATTGGCAGAGGGGAGAGGAAGAAGAGTAGCAAGGAGAGAGGTGAATAAAACGGGCAGCAGAGTTGAGGATAGATTGAAGGGGAGCAAGAGTGCTAGATTGGATGCCACAGAGAAGGATGTTGCAATAGAGGCGGCATGCAGAGGTTAGGGTTTGGATGTGTAGTTTGAAGGACAAAGTGGAGTCAAGGTTTACCCCAAGGCAGCGGACTTGCGGGACCGGTGAGAGTGTAGAGCCATTGACTGTAATAGAGAGATCAGGTGGAGGAATGGAATGGGATGGTGGATAGATGATGAATTCAGTTTTCTCTACATTATGTTTTAGGAGACGGGAGGAGAAGAAGGAGGATATGGACGATAGTCTGGGATCCGGGAGAGCAGAGAGTTAATGTCTGGGCCGGAGATGTAGTTGTTGTATATGTAGAAGTTGAGTGTCATCAGCATACAAGTGGTATTGAAAGCCTTGTGAGGCTATGAGCTGACCCAGACCAAGAGTGTAGATAGATAAGAGTAAGGGACCCAGGACTGCCCCCTATGGGACACCCACAGGGAGAGGTCGAGAGGAGGAGGTAGTGCAAGAGTGAGACACAATGAATGTCCGATCAGTAAGGTATGAGGAGATCCAGGAAAGGACCGAGTCCGTGATGCCGAGGGATGAGAGGATTTGCAGCAGGAGGGAATGGTCAACAGTGTCAAAGGCAGAGGATAAGTCTAAGAGGAGAAGGATAAAGTGTTGAGAACTAAGAGAGAAGGAAGGGGGCACCTGTGGATGGAGTAGGGAATTTAAGATATTAAATAACTGTTAAGGGTTTTGAGACAAGAAAGATATGAGAGAGGTAAAGTAGTCATGTTTTGAAAAAGTGAATGCAGACTGGGAACGTTTATATGTTTTAAAATTCTTCTGTGTATTTTCTTCACGTGTTGCTTATAATGTACTATTGTCATATCTAACCAAAACTTAGATGTTTCACTTCAAAGGCATGGCTTTAAAGGGGTTGTCTCATATCACAAGGATATGTCCTCAATATCTGATAAGTCTGGGTCTGTATGTGTCTCCAAAACAGAGCCCGAAACCTCTACGTTTGAATGGAGGGGTGGTCAGGATTCTCCCATTGAAATCAACGGACATTCCAAGTATAGCTGAGCTAGGTTGAGATGTTAAATTACAGGTGCCACTGCAACCCACAAAATTTATGTCCCTTACAAGATACAAAGATGCTGGTGGCCCTATATGAACAAAAGAAGACAAGAGTACCATAAATATGATGAGATGGCTAAATCAAACAAGAACTGGCACTAGGAACAAAAGCAGAGTCAGCTTCTTTCTAATTCTGAACAGTAAAATTCAAAGTAGTCTGATGTGATTAGCCAGTCACAACAAAGTGTAAGTGTCACGTCAAGAGAGGTACCGTGATCCCTAACTGGAACCCAGCCCACTGTCCCTGCCTACTTGACGTGCTGTCCAAGGTGGCAGACTCCAACTGGGTGATAGTCCCTGCACTGCTAAGGTGCTGGGGCCGTCAGTGGGAAGAAGTGTCAGACAGTCACGGTCAGTAACAGATCAGTAGCAGCAGGCCATAAATCAGAACGAAAGAGAGAAACCAGTAAACAAGCCAGGGGTCAGAAAGGCGATCGGGAGTGAGGTACAAAATCAGAGCACAAGTCGAGGTCAGGAAACAAGCGGAGGTCTGGTACATGGATTCAGCAACAAACAATAGCACAGGTAATTAAAGGCAGCCAGGAGAATATTAGAGGCGCAGCCTTCAGTCTGAGGGAAGTTTAAATGTGGTGCCTGGACACCGCCCCCATAGCTGATTGGAGCAGTCTCCAGGGCCTTCCCATTGGTCGGTGCGACACGCCCCCTGCCCAGAGTGGCTGAACCTCTGTCAAAGAGCTTCTAGTAGAACATCTCTCCAGATGGGGTCGCAAACCAGCTGCTGCAGAATGTTACTCTTTGCAGGCTGAATGCTGCATAGCCTTGACAGTACTCCCCCCCCATTTTAGGACGGTCCTCTGGACCCTTCCCTGATCTAGGTTTGTCTGGGTGAGACTCATGGAATTCCTTGACCAGGTGATCAGCATGGATGGATTTAGCTGGAACTCACAACCTCTCCTTGGGACCATAACCCTTCCAGTGGAGCAGATACTGCAGTGATCTTTCAACTTTACGGGAATCTAAGATTCGGGCCACTTCATATTCTAACTCATCCTCTATAAAAACTGAAGGAGGAGTCACGGGCTGGATGTACCTTTTTAGAAGTGAACAATGAAAAACTGTGTGTGGAGACAAGAAGGTCATTTTAGACAATATGCCACCGGATTAACCACCTCTTGAACCACATAGGGACTCACAAATCACAGAGCAAGTTTACCGGAGGGGACTTTTTATCGCAGATTTCGGGTGGATAACCATACTGTATCCCCAACAGCAAACCCTCTAGAACAAAAACGCTGTCTATCGCAATTTTTCTTCTGGATGTTCTGGGTATTAACCAAGTTGTTCTGAACTTGGGCCCAGACTGTGCACAGATCCTTAATGATAACATCCAACCCGCTGTGATCAGAAGCAGCACTGGATAATGATGCAGGCATCATTCATGGTGAAAACCATAGTTGCAGTAAAATGGTGAGGTACCAGACGAGCTACTATCTTGATTATTAATGGCAAATTCAGTCAGAGGTAAGTATTTTACCCAATCTGCCTGCTAATCAGAGACATAACAACAGAGTTTTTGTGTTACCATTTGATTTACCCTCTTTGTCTGCCCATTAGTCTCTGGGTGGAAGGCAGAGGAGAAGGACAGGGTGATACAAAGAGCTTTGCAAAGGGCTCTCCAAAATCGAGAAATGAACTGAACCCCTCTGTCTGAAACAATATTCTCCGGTAAACCATGCAGCTTAACAATATGTTTGATAAAAAGTTCAGCAAGTTTTTTGGACGACAGTAACCCCCTTAAAGGAGCAAGATGGCACATTTTACTGAAACAGTCCACTACCACCCAAATAACCAATTTGCCCTCCGAGGTAGGAAGATCAGTCATAAAATCCATGGAGATGTGGATCCCCGGATGTTCAGGTATAGGTAGAGGGCAAAGTTCGCCAGTAGGACGAGTTCTGGGAACCTTTGCCCGAGTGCAGACTTCACAAGATGCCACATAAGCCTCCACATTACGAGACAACAGAGGCCACCAGTAGTTGTGAGAATAAGTCTCTTTGTGCCAGACACTCCAGGATGTCCAGATAATACAGAATCATGAAATTCTTTTAATAATCGTTGCCGGAACCGAGTGGAGACAAAGACCTTCGAAACAGGACAATTAGCAGGTTTCATATCCTGGTGGGTGTTAATCTCGGTGGCTAAGTCAGGGGAAATAGCTGAGACAACAGTCTCCTTGGGCAAGATAGGTATTGGATCCTCCTGGGATGAGTGGCTGGTACAGAAGCTCCTAGATGCATCAGCTTTAACATTCTTAGAACCTGATCTTTAAGTAACAAAAAAGTTAAAGCGCGTTAGGGTATGTTCACACGGGGTAATTTCGTCACGCATCTCGCCCGTATTAGAGCGCAAATACGCGGCGAAATGCGTGCCGACATTACCCCGTGTGAACATACCCTAACTTGCCGAAATTACGGTAATCCACAGTTCTCATAGAGCACAAGCTCCCAAAAGACACGATGTACTGCGGCGCATACTCTATGCGCCACAGTACATCGTGTGAACATACCCTAAAAAATAAAACCCAACATGCCTGATGTGGATTCAAGTTTTTAGCATTCTCTAAAAAGGTGAGGTTCTTATGATCTGTAAGGACCATGACTTGATGTTGGGCACATTCGCGGAAGTGGCGCCAGGAAGTGGTGCCATTTCTCGAAGGCCCACTTAATAGCCAACAACTCCCGATTCCCAATGCCATAATTCCTTTCAGCAGAGGAGAATTTACGTGAAAAGAAGGCACAATTGCGAAGGTTAGTAATAGTAGCGGATCCCTGAGACAGGACTGCCCCTGCACCATACTCAAAAGCATCAACCTCGACAACAAAGGGTTTATTATGATCTGCTTGAATCAACACAGGAGCTAATACAAAAAACTGCTTATGTTTCTCAAAATTCTCTACAGCCTCAGGTTGCCAGTTATTGAACTTCACCCCCTTCTTAGTCATGTCAGCCCACGGCCGAACTGAAACAGAAAAATTAAGAATAAATTTATGATAATAATTAGCAAACCCTAGGAATCGCTGTAAGGCCTTTAAAGGGGTTGTCTCCCCATCAGAGTTTCATAGATGAATGAATGAAATAATGTTGGTTTCTCTGTCACTTCCTGGTCAGACTATCTCCATGTGAGCTCAGTGCATTCACTCCTGTATTCAACTCTGTGTTTTCAGTTGCTAATTAGTTCAGAAGCTTCTCTGAAACTTCTAGCAGGAGTTTTTATCTGATCTCAAACAAAAGCCTGTAATTAGTGTTGTTTACTTTAGATAAATCAAGCTTTTTACTGATGGCCAGCACAGAGCTGCTGAGACTTATGTGATGACATCACTCACTGCTATCACATAGAACAAACAGCAGGAGGGAGAGATGTACACAGGTCGGTTACTGAGGGAACTGAAACAGCCAGGAAGGTGATAATATTACTTGCAGCTTCTTAACAAAAACAGATGAACAAAGCAATATATTTGGAAAATGTCTTCATTTAGTGTTCCCTACATTTTGAAAGCTATTCTTTGTAGCGAGACAACCCCTTTAAGGAGGAAGGGTGTAACCAGTTGAGAATAGCTTGAATTTTATAAGGGTCCATACAAAAAAGGTTAGGAGTCAGGATATACTCTAGGAAAGGTACCTCCTGCACTCCGAAAATGCCTTTTTCAAGTTTGACAAACAAACTATTTTCCTTCAGGATTTGTAATACCTGTCATACATGTTTAACGTGTGATGACCAATTTTCATCCAGATAAACGACCATACAACAACCAATGAGTTCTTGGAAAACATAATTTACCAAGTTCCGGAAGACCGTGGGAGGATTACACAACCCAAACGGCATAACCAGATATTAAAAATGACCCTCAGGAGTATTAAAAGCGGTTTTCCACTCATCCTCTTCTCGGATACAAATGAGATTATAGGCCCCTCTCAGGTCCAGCTTGGAAAACCGTTTCACCCCCCAAATTTAATTGAACGGATCTGGAATAAGATGGGCGAATTGATTCTAAAAGAAGTGGAATTCGTTTAGAATTTCAGGAAAACTCGGGTTCGGACCGAAGTCGAACTTTGGGGTACTTCGGGGGGAACGAAGTGTGCTTTTGATTGATAAAATGGCTGCGAGCACATGGCGCTACATGGGGGCAAAGCACTCTGGGAGGAAAAAAGGGCATAGCCTGCATGACATGTGCAGAGATGAAGCCAATCAGAGACCGGCGGGATTCTGTGACGTCACCGCACTATATAAGACCGAGCGCGCCGCTGGGAGCTCACACTCCTCTCACTGTACTGACAGGGAAGGTGCTGCTGCGGGTGATAGCACATTCTGAAGAACTGATTTTTATACAGCGATTTCTGTGGGGTGTCTCAGCATGTCTCAGAGACTGTCTCTGAATGTGCACATTTCTGATTTTTTGGGTATGGGATCTGAAATCCATTTGCGTCCACTGCAGCTGCATATACATTTCAATATCAAGTGGAACTAAGCCAAGTTCTGTTGTTATTCATTTAAAGAAACACGTTTTTTTACAATACAACTACCACTTCATTTTTGCTGCTGAATTCTATTGCGCAATTTACATCCAGAGGGTAATTAGCGTTGTTTTGCTGGTGTGCTGACAATATGACACTTTCTATATCAACGCAAAATAGAGAGATAATTTTTTGGTAGCCTAATTCACAAGCAAAGGCAAATTACAACTGTAATCTCTTGTTGTTGTGGCGTAGAAAACACCAATTGTAACACTCTACTAGTTTGTGCGCTCAATTCTTTGGCGCAATTTACATCCAGGGTTAATTAAGCGTTGTTATGCTGGTGTGCTGACAAAAATAAACTGTCTTATCAACGCCAAATATATAATATTTTTTGTAGCCTAATTCACAAGCAAAGGCAAATTACACTGTATCACTTGTTGTGTGTCGTATAAAGAAACACGCATTGTAACACGCTAACTAGTTTGTGCGGCTCAATTCCTTTGGCGCAATTACACCAGGGGTTAATTAGCGTTTGTTTGCCTGGTTTGTGCTGACAAAAAAAAACGTCTTTTTCAACGCCAAATATATATATATTTTTTGTAGCCTAATTCATCACAGCGAAAGGCAAATTACAACTTAATCTCCTTGTTGAGTGGCGTAGAAAAACACGCCAATTGTAATAACACGCTACTAGTCTTGTGCGGCTCATCTTTGGCGCAATTTACACCAGGGTTAATTAAGCGTTGTTTTGGTGCTGGTGTGCTGACAAAAAATAAAACCGTCTTTTATTTCAACGCCAATATATATATATTTTTTTGGTAGCCTAATTCTCAAGCAAAGGCAAATTACAAATGTTTCTCTTTTTGTGTGGCGTAGTAAACACGCATTTGTAACACGCTAACCTAGTTATGTCGGGCTCATTCTTTGGCGCAATTTAACATCCAGGGGTTAATTAAGCGTTGTTTTGCTGGTGTGCTGACAAAATATACCGTCATTTTCAACGCCAAATATATATATATTTTTATGGTAGCCTGAATTCACAAGCAAAGGCAAATACAACTTGTAATCTCTGTTGAGTGGCGGTAGAAAACAAAACAGCAATTTGTAACACGCTACTAGTTTTTGTGCGGCTCAATTCTTTGGCGCAATTTACATCCAGCGGGTTAATTAAGCGTTGTATTTGCTGTGTGCTGACAAAAATAAACTGTCTTTTTCAACGCCAAATATTATATATATTATTTTGGTAGCCTAATTCCACAAGCAAAGCAAATTACCACTGTATCTCTTGTTGTGTGGCGTAGAAAACACGCAATTGTTAACACTCTACTATGTTGTGCGGCTCTAATTCTTTGGCGCAATTTACATCAGGGTTAATTAGCGTTGTCTTGCTTGGTGTCTGACAAAAATAAACCGGTCTTTTTCAACGCCAAATATTAAAAATATTTTGTTTTGGTAGCCTATTCACAAGCATAGGCAAATTTACAACTGTATCTCTGTTGTGTGGGCGTAGAAAAACATACGCATTGTAA
Organism: Phyllomedusa bahiana; assembly: GCA_025379985.1. Classification (NCBI taxonomy): domain Eukaryota; kingdom Metazoa; phylum Chordata; class Amphibia; order Anura; family Hylidae; genus Phyllomedusa; species Phyllomedusa bahiana. The sequence goes on from JAODAL010064004.1 coordinate 15,871, forward strand.
CACCCTACTAGTTTGTGCGTCCTCAATTCTTCTTTGGCGCAATTTACATCCAGGGGTTTAAATTAACGTTGTTTGTGCTGGTGTGGCTGACAAAAATAAACCGTCTTTTTTCAACGCCAAATATATATATATTTTTTTTGGTAGCCTAATTCACAACAAGGCAAATACAACTTAACTCTTCTTGGTGTTGGCGTAGACGAAACCGCAATGTAACCACGCACTAGTTGTGCGCTCATTCTTTGGCGCAATTACATCAGGGGTAATTAAGCTTGTTTTGCTGGTGCTGAAAAAAATAAACCCGTCTTTTTCACCAACGCAAATATATATATATTTTTTTTTGGTAGCCTAATTCACAAGCAAGGCAAATTACAACTGTATCTCTTGTTATGTGTGGGCGTAGGAGGGGGGGAAAAGCGGCCTAGCCTGAGTATAGCTGACGAAACCACAAAAACGCAATTGTATAAACGGCTACCTAGTTTTGTCGCTCAATTATTTGGCGCAATTCACATCCAGGGGTTAATTAAGCGTTGTTTTGCTGGTGTGCTGACAAAAATAAACTGTCTTTTTCAACGCCAAATATATATATATTTTTTTTGGTAGCCTAATTCACAAGCAAAGGCAAATTACAACTGTATCTCTTGTTGTGTGGCGTAGAAAACACGCAATTGTAACACGCTACTCGTTTGTGCGGCTCATTACTTTGGGCGCAATTTACATCCAGGGGTAATTAAGCGTTGTTTTGACTGGTGTGCTGACAAAAAATAACCGTCTTTTTTCAAACGCCAAATATATATCATATTTTTTTGGTAGCCTAATACACAAGCAAAGGCAAATTACAACTGTATCTCTTGTTGTGTTGCGTAAGAAACACTCCCCCCCCCCCGCAATTGTTAACACGCTACTCAAAAACTCAGTTTGTGCGGCTCAATCTCTTTGGCTGCAATTTTACATCCAGGGTTAAATTAAGACGTTGTTTTGCTGTGTGCTGACAAAAATAAACTTCTTTTTCAACGCCAAATATATATTAAATATTTTTTTGGAACCTAATTCACAGCAAAGGCAAATTACAACGTATCTCTTGTTGTGTGGCGTGAAACACGCACTTGTAACACGCTACTAGTTTGTGCGGCTCAAATCTTTGCCGCAATTTACATCCAGGGGTTAATAAGCGTTGAATATGCTGTGTGCTGACAAAAATAAACTGTCTTTTTTCAACGCCAAATATATATATCTTTTTTTGGTAGCCTAATTCACAAGCAAAGCAAATACAACTGTAATCCTCTTGTTGTGGTGGCGTAGAAAACACTGCAATTGAACAGCGCTACTTGTTTGTGCGGCTCAATACTTTTGGCGCAATTTTACATCCAGAGGTTAATTAATCGTTGTTTTATGCTGGTGTGCAGACAAACAATAAACCGACTTTTCAACACCTACCAGACCGAAATATATACATTTTCTTGTAGCATAATTCACAAGCGAAGGTTAGATTAAGCCTGTTTGTGCTTTTAATTTTAGTAAACACACAGTGCTTGTAAACGACACCATACAAGTAAATTTTTCCTGGCCATTTGTGGGAGCGCAATTTAATATCCTAGGGTTACCCAAGCTTGATTACTGGGTTCATTTGGAGTCAAAAAAAAGGCCTAAAGCTGTATATTTTATCATATACAGATAGCTTCAATCAAACAGTGTCAGTACATTTTAGGAACAAACAGAATGCAGACAGAGAGTGGCAGGCTCTGCAACCTGCGAGTGCAGTGGCACAAACATTTCTGAAACGGGCCCAGTCGCAGCACAGAAAGGGGGACGCCCAGCAGGGTCACCGGGGGCCCACAACTGCCGCGTCATCTAGCCCGGTTTTTCAGCAACCCAAGGGTTTTTATTGGTTGACGGGTCATCCCTTTCCCCCAGATACATCTGACAACCCCCCAAGAGCCCGGGGGGAAACCTCAGACAAACACTTATTGGGCATGGCCCGGGAGCGGTCAGGGCCCCACCTGCCTCGCCCGCCTTTTCCAACCAGCCCCTCAGCCGGGATTACTATGGTTCTGGGCCACGCCACTATATAGCGAGGAGAAAATTTGGGGAGGGCAGTCCAGCTACGGGGCACGAAGAAAGGGGGCCAAACCCCCCCCACTTCTTGCAGTGGGCGCAAAGTAAAGATTGGAGAGGGGGGGCATGGGAGGTCAGCCTGGGTTTTAAACCAAGACCTGATGAGACAGTTGACAAAGAAACACAAATAGAATGAGTACCGCCCCAAAACTTGGGAGCCGGTGAAGCGGGGCTTAAACATCGTCAGGAGAAGGGGGCCAGTTTGGGCGCGTCGGGCAGCGGCGCACCCACAAGTGGGTTTGTGGCCGTGAGTCACGGGGAGCACAGTGTGAGGTCGGGAGCCAAACGTCCACGGGGAAAAACCCCTTCGCGTCCAAAACAGTAGCGGGACAGGGGCTCAGCGAGGCAGCGGCGGATAGGCCTCAGACGGGACGTTGGGGGTAAATCAGCTACCGGCGTGGGGAGTTCTTTGCAAAACCGGGGGAAACCGAATAGGGATAGTAGAATCAGTGGGCAGAAAGGAAGCGTGGCCAGGGAGCAACGTTGGCACAACGGGCCCCCTCAACACAAGCAGCCACCATCCGGTGGCCTGGGGAAAAAAGTGGCTCGAAGTGGTGTCCCCTGCCGCTGAGCAGCAGCAGCGGCCAGGCACGCATGCCATTTTCACCATCAACCCACCACCTCTTCAGAAGGACTTTTCTCTTTACATCCTCTCCCGGTCCAATCCCGCTCCTCGCACTCACGCCACAATCGTTCAGAGAGGGGATTGTAAAGAGACAAAAGTATGCTCCAACCACCTAAGGGCAGCAGCTGACCGTGCTCCTGCCAAATTTTTTGGGACTGCAGTCCCTCCCTTTCCAAAGGGACTTCCCCCTCAGAGAAAAAAGGCTTTGCCGACCCAAGGAAGTTCCAAGCCGTAAATTTCTTTTTCCCCAAAAAAACATACCCCAAAAACTAAAATATGTAGAACAAAATGGTCATTTCCTTAAACTTATCGGTTTTCCAAGGGACACGCAGCGCG
>JAODAL010064005.1:0-18943 GCA_025379985.1 Phyllomedusa bahiana
AAAAACCTGCCGCTGTAAATTTAGCGCCTTCTTTTTGACCACAACCCAAGGGCAAATTGATTGGTTACTAGTTTCATCAACCCCCCAGATACATCTGCAACCCCACCAAGAGTCGGGGGGGAACCCCAGACACAACCCTTAGCGGAAAGGGCCCCGGGGACCCGGGGTCAGCGGCCCCACCTTCCTCAACCCCCCTTTTCCCATCGGTTCCCTCGGGCCAAATCAACAATGGGTCGGGGCTCAGCGCCACTATAATAGCGAGGATGAACAATTTGAGGAGGACAGTCAGCACTATTTGGGCAGTGAAGAAAGGGGGCAGTATCCCCTGCTTTTTGCAGTATCCCCTGCTTCTTGCGTAGGGGGCAAAGTAAAGATGGGGAAAGGTGGCATGGGAGGCCCATTTTGTGAGGGGCCGCCCAGCATACCAAGACCGTTGCCAGGACAGCGGGAAAAAGGATCAAAAAATAATCGAAAAATGATAAAAAGCCGACCCCCATTTGGGGAAAGGGGGGTGAAGCAAGGGCTTCATCATATAAAGGGAAGAGGGCTCAGAAATGAATGTCAGGCGGGCGGCGCAGCCACAATTTGTGAAAAGGGGGGGCCTTCAGTCAGCAGGGAAAGCAGCAGTGTGGGGTTCAGGACCAGGGTTCACGGGGTAGAAAACCCCTTCCCCGGGGTCCAAGAAATTAGGGGCACGGGGGCAAGGGGGCAGCGGTGGTAGTATCACTCAGTGCGGACTTTGGGCGGAAAAACAGCTACCGGTGGTGGGGCAGTTTTTTGGGCAAAAACACCGGAGGAGCCAAATATGGGGTAATGAAAAATCTGTGGGCAAAAGTGAAGCGTGGCCGGGGAGCAAAAGGGTTGGCACAAAGGCCCGGGTTTTAACGAAAGCAGAAACACCACCCCGGGGGGCCCCCCCTTGGGAAAAAACGGGGCTCAGATGGGGTGGTCCATCCCTCCCCGCCACAGCAAGAAACCAGCATGCATGGCACCATGCCTTTGCAGCCAGTCATGGCTCCCCCCACCTTGCAAAAGGGAAAGCTTTTTTCTCTTTGCCATCATCTCCCGGTCCAGATGCCCCTGCTCCCCTACCATGGGGGCCACATCGTTCAACGAGGCAAATTGGGAAAAGAACAACAAAAGCGTTCAACTGGGGCAGAAGCTGCCCTGGGGCCCTGTCCAAGTTATTAAAAACGCATTTCCCCCCCTTTTCCAAATGGGGGACCTGCCCCGGGTTCAGAAAATTTAAAGGGCCGTCCCGGGCCGAGGTGGAGGGGTTCCCAAAGCCAAAAATTTTTTTTCCAAAAAAGGGCAGTACCGGCCCCTTCAAAAAATTTGAAAAAGAAACCAGAAGGTGGGCCATTTCTTGACTTATCAGTTTTTTTCCCAAGGTGCAGGCACAAGCCTTTGGAGCTGAAACCCTAGGGCCCGGGGCCATCCCATGTCCTTTACGGCCCACGGGTGAATGTCTTCCTGCCCCCCACACCAACAACTTTGGATGGGAACCCCGCTTTCCCCTCCACTTGCCCAAACTGCTGCCCCCTCGCCAATTCCGCCCCCCTCCTCCTCCTCCCCCCACCACTCCCCCACCATCTCAGCCCCACAAGTCGCTCCATCATATCACATTGTAGGGCACAGCGGTGTCATGCAGTTCCCACACCGGGTTGCCTTGGCGATTTAATCACACAGGGGGGGAACTTCTCCACCCATGCAGCAAGAAATCGATGTGTAAACTTTCCCGCGCCTACTGCCCAAATCGGGAAACCCTGGGAACGGGGCAATGGGAGGAAAAATGGTTTCCTTCTGCACCAAAAGGGAAAGGTTCCCTTTTTGGGCCCCGCATTGGGGCATGTTTTTTCAATCTGGTTGTGAAAAGGGGTTTCCCAAAGTTTCCAACCGGGCTTCAGAAGATTCTGAAAGTTTGTCCCCGGGAAAATGTGCGTGCACTTCATCCCTTCCCCACAAACCAGGGGACACCCCCCCTCCCAGTTTTCATGTCAGAACGGTTCCCCCCAAACAAAGCTGATTTTGCATTTTTTTCCACCTGTTGGAAATTTAAGCCCGCACATGTTTGGGGGCCCACGTATGAAAAAGAGAAAGGCCATTCAACAAGATTTTTTTTAGTACCCCCCCGTGTAACTTTGATGTCAAACCAGTGCACTCATGCGTGACACCTCCGTTTACTGAGGCCATTTAAAGGGGGTGACATTATTTGTCACGCCGGGAAGAAAATAAAGTCATTCCCTGCTTCAGGTTTCCCGGGAACAGATGCTGAAAAAAACGTCTGGGCCCGGGGGCTGAAAATTTTGCCCACTACATCCGTGGCCCCATGAGTCCGCTGGGGGTAAACTGGAAAGGGGGAGGGGGAGGAGGGGAAATTTGAGCACAAGCATTGTCTGGTTTAAATTTAAATGTTTTTTTTTTCCCCCGGTGACAGGACGGGGGAGCAGGAAACACTGAGGAGGTAAAGGAGAAGAGGAAGCGAGGCAGAAAGGGCCCGCAAAAAAATCGTGGCAGTATACAGTGGAGATGGAGTCGGGAAATCCCTCAGAGTCCCCCTTGTGCAGATTGGGCCCGCACATCTGATTTCCCACAAGTGAGAGCTGAATAGTCACCATCTGGCAAAAGAGAAGACTTTTTGGCTCTCCACCCTATTGGACTCTTGCTACTGGTCCAAAATTGGAGCCTTTTTCCCAGCTGCTGTGAGGGAGGACAAACTCAAATACTATAGAGAAATCCTCCGTAGTCAGTTGGCCGCTGCCTATGTGCGGCATAGTCCCTCCTCTCACAGGTCTGACCGGGGGAGTTACTCAGTGCTCACATACCACTGCTGCGGCTACTGTGGGAAGGTGGGGGGGGGGGAGCAGTACCAGCTCCATAAGCAGCAACCTAAATCTGGAGTCGCTGATGAGCAGCTTCCTTCACCCACCTAGTGAGGAGGGCACTCGCCAGCAGCAGGACCTTGAGCAGACCCAGAACCAACAGGTAGTGGCCTACTTGGACAGCACTCTGCCACCCCAGTTAGAAGATCCGCTGGACTACTGGGCAGCCAAACTGGATGTGTGGCCGCAACTTGCTGAGTTTGCAGTGGAGAAGCTGTCCTGCCCGGCCAGTAGTGTGGCATCAGAGTGGGTGTTCAGTGCGGCGGGGGCCATCGTTACCCCAAGGAGAACCCGCTTGTCCACCGGAAATGTGGAACGACTGACCTTTATCAAGATGAATCAGGCATGGGTTGGCCAGGATTTCAACACACCAATGCCTTAGGCGTCAGATTACATCAGCCATGACGCCTCACCAAAACTTTGAGAAATGAGTCTGGATTCAAACTACCTGCCTCAGCTGCTATTCTGATGCCGCCACATGCCTGATGCCACACATCTGCTGCCAGTTTCTAAATCCGCCTACCACCCTCTTTTACAGGGACTGGTATTGTCACCCACCTCCACACTCTGTCATTGTGCCACTCTATGACCTCATGCTGCTGCTGTTGCTGGTGCTGTGACCTCCACACTTTGTCATTGTACCACTCTCTGACATGATGCTGCTGCTGTTGTTGCTGCTGCGGTCACCTCCACACCCTGTCATTGTGCCACTCTCTGATCTCATGCTGCTGCTGATGCTGCTGCTGTAACCTCCACACTGTGTCATTGTGCCACTCTCTGACCTCATGCTGTTGCTCCTGCCGTCACCTCCACGCTCTGTCATTGTGCCACTCTGTAGGGTAGGGTTCACACGGCATTTTTCGTGCCTCATTGTGAACTGCGGATGTGTTTTTATAGAGAAAAACCTTCTGTTTCTGTCACCAATTTTCTGCATATTCCACATAGATCTCGTCCATCACCCCAGCAGTCACTGCACAATGAAAATCAGAGCTGACAAATTTACTTTTTCAAAACCGCTCCCCTCCGTATGACAGTGCAATAGTGCAATACCCCTAAACAGTCACCAAAACATACACCTATACATGGAGAAAATCTACCAGAGAAATGATTGTTACTAAAAAAAACTCCTACAAAACCAAGACCCAAAAGTATTACTACTTAAGGATCAAATAAAACCTGCCAGACCCTGACCAAACGCGACCCCCACATGTGACTACCAGCTATACACAGGCTCTAACACATATACCACCCGCCATACAGTGACCAGATAGTGGTAAACTACTAGTTGTAAGTAGGCTCAGCAGAAATATAAGTGATTACCCCTGCAGTTACATTTAGTGACCACAGGAGACGTCTTTCTGATGAGCGTCGTTCACTTTCCCTTTTCTCTCCATCCGTTCACACCTTCATGCTGATTTCTCCCGGCCCCCGACTTTTTCCCTGAGGATTTGGACACAAATAATTTAGAATCCTCACATTTCCAGCAACTTCTTACTTATAGTAAGAAGTTAGGTAGGTGTTTAGGTCCCTCAATTAGGCAAGTATATAAATATAGGGTCACTTAGGCATGTAATATAGATATAGGTCAATGTCAGGCAGGGATAAAAAATATAGGGTCACCTAGGCAGGTATATAGATTAGAGTCACTATCAGGCAGGTATATAGATATAGGGTCACTCTCAGGCAGGGTTATAAATATAGGGTTACTCTCTGGCAGTAAAATAAGATATAGGAAACTCTCAGGCAGGTACATAGATATAGGGGGCACTCTCAAGCAGGTAACATAGATATAGGGGCACTCAGGCAGGGATATAGGGGGCACAGGCAGGGATATAGGGGCACTCAGGCAGGTATATAGGAGGCACTCTGGCAGGTATATAGGGGACACTCAGGCAGGTATATAGGGGACACTCAGGAAGGTATATAGGGGCACTCAGGCAGGTATATAGGAGCACTGAGGCATCATATAGGGGCTCAGGCAGGTATATAGGGGCACTGAGGCAGTATATAGGGGCTCAGACAGGTATATAGGGGCACTGAGGCAGTATATAAGGGCACTGAGGCAGTATATAGGGGCACACAGGCAGTATATAGGGGCACTGAGGCAGTATATAGGGGCACACAGACAGTATATAGGGGCACACAGGCAGTAAAATAGGGGCACACAGGCAGTAAATATGGGAAAACACCGCATAAATAGGGCACACAGGCAGTATATAGGGGCAAACAGGCAGTATATAGGGGCAATGAGGCTGTATATAGGGGGACACAGGGCCCTAATAGGGGCACACTGGCTGTATATATGAGCACACAGGCAGTATATAGGGGCACTGAGGTAGTATATAGGGACACAGAGGCAGTATATAGGCGCACACTGGCAGTATATATGGGCACACAGGCAGTATATAGGAGCACACCGTTAGTATATAGGGGCACTGAGGCAGTTATAGGGCACACAGCAGCATAAAAGGGGCACACAGGCGTAAAATAGGACACACAGGCAGTATATAGGGGCACACAGGCAAATAAAAGGGCACTGAGGCAGTAAAATAGGGGCACTGAGGCAGTATATAGGGGCACCACAGGCAGTATATATGGGCACACAGGCAGTATATAGGGGCACACAGGCAGTATATAAGGGCACACAGGCAGTAAATAGGAGCACACAGGCAGTATATAGGGGCACTGAGGTAGTATATAGGGACACACAGGCAGTATATAGGGGCACACAGGCAGTATATAAGGGCACACAGGCAGTATATAGGAGCACACCGTTAGTATATAGGGGCACTGAGGCAGTATATAGGGGCACACAGGCAGTATATAGGGGCACACAGGCAGTATATAGGAGCACACAGGCAGTATATAGGGGCACACAGGCAGTATATAAGGGCACTGAGGCAGTATATAGGGGCACTGAGGCAGTATATAGGGGCACACAGGCAGTATATAAGGGCACACAGGCAGTATATAGGGGCACACAGGCAGTATATACGGGCACACAGGCAGTAAATAGGAGCACACAGGCAGTATATAGGGGCACTGAGGCAGTATATACGGGCACACAGGCAGTATATAGGGGCACTAAGGGCAGCATATAGGGGCACACAGGCAGTATATAGGGGCACTGAGGCAGTATATAGGGGCACTGAGGCAGTATATAGGGGCACTGAGGCAGTATATAGGGGCACACAGGCAGTATATAGGGGCACTGAGGCAGTATATAGGGGCACACAGGCAGAATAAAGGCACACACAACATTAATACTCACCTTAACTCCCCTGGCGAGCGCGCTCTTCTTCTGTCCTCTTCAGTCCGTGCTCCTCTGGCAGCTCCTCGGGCGCACGGCCTATGAGGGCTGTGCGCCCGAGGACAGGCAGCGGCGTGTTGAGGTCATTACGTTGCGCCGCTGCCAGCGGAGCAGCGCGGGGTCGCCCGGGGGTTCCTCAGCGCTGTGAGGACCAGGGAAAGGGGCCCACACTGTCTGCGGGGCAGGGAGCGCTCGCTCTCTGCTCCGCAGAAGCCCTCGGCTGTATGTTGTCCAGGGACGCACATGTAGCTGCAGGGCCAGTCGGTGCTCCAGACCCACGGCAGCGGCCTGGAGCCCGGGAGATTCGGGGCACAAAGGGTTTTATTCGGGGCCCGAGCCACGAATGAAACTACCTTGCGACGCCCCTGCTCACTGGAACACCCTGTGGTTTCCTAATGCTGTTTGCACCCTCACCACTCTATGATGTTGCCACCGTGTTTAGTTTTCCCCTTCTTTTCACCTGTCAGAGGGAATGGGAAGGAATGGTCTAGCCAAAAGCAGAAATGGATACAGAACACAGAAGACATGCAAATATCCCATTTACTGGTCATCTCTGTTTTGGATCAACTCCTGTTTGTTTTTTGGCCTCAGCAATACTGATGGATTATTGATCGATTGAAAAGCGGACACTGACGGATGAAAGGAAGGGCAAAATGATCAGAGACATCAGCGCAAAACATGACAGCCGACACCCCCTCGACTCCTGCGGGGGGCCTCTACATGTATCATCGTTTAACAGAGCAGGTTCTGCCATATTTTGTGATGGTTTAAAGCTCTGGCCTCATGGAGTGACCCCTGCTGTGACATCCCCTTACTGTGCTGAGACCTGTGCCGGCTCCAGTAAACTACTACTGTGTACTTTGACGCTATCATAGGATCTTAGCCGTCATCTTGTCTTTTTTCCAGCTGGCGCTTCCATAACTTAATCAGGCTGCATTCCCGCTTCAGTTTTTTGATCAGTTTTGCACCTGTAAGTGCCCAGGGAATTTTATAGTGAAGCGATTCTAAGAGCGGCGGCAGTCATATGCGTGTCATACTAAAACACAACATTGTATGAAGACCAAACCAAGCTCTCTCTGTATATTTAAGCATGGCACAATGTTCTACAGCACCCTATAGGCTCTCTGTTGCCAGGAAATAGCTGTTTTTTAACGCGATTCGTCCCGAAGCAATTCGGACTGAAACAGATTTTGTCAGAAATTCGCCCATCTCTATCACCGATGTTCAACACTTATTTTCACTACTCTATATATATTATTATTATTTATTACTATTTATTTCAAATCACCATTAATTCCAGGGTGCTGTACGCTGGAGGGGAGTTACATACATAACAAATGTCAAACAAAATATGATGGCAACAATAAGTGACAAAAAACTGGTACAGAGGGAAGAGGACCCCGCCCGCTAATAAGACTTAAAATGTATATATATTTACTGTACACATCTATAGAATATATGAGGCATGGGGAGCAATGACTAACTCACAAAACAAAGATAAATACTTTATACAGGTAGGATTACCTATTACTAGTCATTCTCTAGTCAACTCTATTGTTCCATGTTCATGGCAAATAACATAGTTTTTCTATGTGTACACTTTTCTACATGTACACTTTTATATGTATTTTAATTTAGGATATATTTTGTTTTTCTCATATTTTTTCTTTTGTTGCTCCATTCTTTGTACTGTTCTATAGTGATAATATTCTAGGGACTCTTTGATTTTGTTAGGATTATTTATTCTTTAAATAATTACCCCATGTATATGTACCCCATGTCCGATTGCACATGCGTGATATTTGCAAGATTTCCTGCCAGTATGTGACAGTGTGCATTGCCATGTCCTGAAGTTGAGTGTTGCTCCTTTCTGGTCTTCGAAAGTATTTGCATGTTGAATATGTCGCCTGGGATCAGGGCCGTTCCTAGGGGTGGGCGAGCCAGGCGATCGCCCGGGCGCCGAGAGTCCGCTCACCCGAGGGGGGCGCGGCCCGCCTTACCCAAATGGAGATCAGCCACTGACTCTGCGCAGCCGCTGTATAACAGCCTCACAGTCAGCCAGCAGCTGTATCGTGCGGAGGCAGGTACAGCTACAGGGGGCATCTACTGGCTACAGGGGTATCTACTGGCTAAAAGGGGGCATCTACTGGCTACAGGAGGGCATCTACTGGCTACAAGGGGGCATCTACTGGCTACAAGGGGGCATCTACTGGCTACAGGAGGGCATCTACTGGCTACAAGGGGGCATCCACTAGCTACAAGGGGGGCATCTACTGGCTACAAGGGGGCATCTACTGTCTACAGGAGGGCATCTACTGGCTACAGGGGGTATACCCTGGCTAAAGGGTTGCATCACTGGCGACAAGGGGGCATCTACTGGCTACATGGGCATCTAATGGCTACAGGGGCATCTACTGGATACAAGGGGTGCATCTACTCGCTACAAGGGGGGCATTTACTGGCTACAAGGGGGCATCTACTGGCTACAAGGGATGCATCTACTGGCTACAGGGGGGCATCTACTGGCTACAGGCGCGTCACCTGGCTACAGGGGCATCACCTGGCTACAGAGGCATCTACCTGGCTATAAGGGGCATCACCTGGCTACAGGGGCATCACCTGGCTACAGAAGCATCTATCTGGCTATAAGGGGCTACTATCTGGCTATAGTGGCATCTACCTGGCTACAAGGGGGCATCTACTGGCTACAAGGGGGCATCTACTGGCTACAGGGGGGCATCTACTGGCTACAAGGGGGTATTTACTGGCTACGGGGAGGGAATCTAATGGCTACAAGGGGGCATCTACTGGCTACAAGGGGGCATCTACTGGCTACAGGGGGGCATCTAGTGGCTTCAAGGGGCGCATCTACTGGCTACAGGGGGGCATCTAGTGGCTACACGGGGGGCATCTAGTGGCTACAGGGGTATCTACTGGCTACAATGGTGCATCTACTGGCTACAAGGGGGCATTACCCTACAAGGGGAATTTACTGGCTACAAGGGGGCACTACTGCTACAGGGCATCTACTGACTACAGCGCATCACTGCTACAGGGGCATCACTGCTACAGGGCATCACTGGCTTAAGGGGCATCACTGGCTACAGGGGCATCACCTGGCTACAGTAGCATCTATCTGGCTATAAGGGGCTACTATATGGCTATAGTGGCATCTACCTGGCTACAAGGGGGCATCTACTGGCTACATGGGCATCTACTGGCTACAAGGGGGGCATCTACTGGCTACAGGCGTATCTACTGTCTAAAAAGGGGGCATCTACTGGCTACATGTGGGCATCTACTGGCTACAAGGGGGGCATTTTCTGGCTACAAGAGGGCATCTACTGGCTACATGGGCATTTACTGTCTACAGGGGCATCACCTGGCTACATGGGCATCACCTGGCTACAGAGGCATCTACCTGGCTACAAGGGGGCATCTACTGGCTACAGGGGGGCATCTAGTGGCTTCAAGGGGCGCATCTACTGGCTACAGGGGGCATCTAGTGGCTACAAGGGGGCATCTACTGGCTACAAGGGGCATCTACTGGCTACAAGGGGGCATTTACTAGTCTACAAGAGGGGAAATACTGGCTACAAGGGGCATCAAACTGGCTACAAGGGGCATCTACTAGCTACAAGGGGGGTATCTACTGGCTACAAGGGGGCATTTACTGGCTAAAAAGGGGGGCATCTACTGGCTACAGGGGGGCACCTACTGGCTACAAGGGGGGCACCTACTGGCTACAAGAGGGCATCTACTGGCTACATGGGCATTTACTGTCTACAGGGGCATCACCTGGCTACATGGGCATCACCTGGCTACAGAGGCATCTACCTGGCTATAAGGGGCTACTATCTGGCTATAGTGACATCTACCTGGCTATAGGGGTATCTACCTGGTTATAAGGGACTACTAACTGGGTATAGGGGCCTAATGTCTAGCTACATGGGCTACTACATGGCCACAGGGGCTACTGTCTGGCTACAGGGGGCATATTACATGGCTACTATATGAAGTGTTTTAGATTGGGATTTTGTATAGAGATAGGAATTGGTAGAGTAGTGATGATAAAGTGAGTATTCTAAGATTTTTGTTTTGTACATTTTACATTGAAGAGTCGAAGCCAGGATAAGTCGTCATGGTGTCTGGGACAGATGGAGAAGAAGAAGAGAAAGAGAACAACTCTTCAGAGACGTCTCCTGTAAGTGCCTGGATGTAATTTTACTGTAATCGATTATATGTCTGCAGAGCCTGTGTACAATTGGTATCCACTGTTTGACAGTAATATTAGTTGTAGTATAATGGTTTGTACTCAGTAATGGTATGTTGTATTATTCAGTCAGTATGTGGTGATATGTGGTCACGGTGTTGCGGTAGTCAGTCACTATATGGTGGTGATATGTGGTCATGGTGTGGAGGGATTATTATCGGTCACTGTTTGTTTGTGATATGTGGTCTTAGTGTGCTTGGGAGTCTGGTTTTGTGTAGTCAGTGTTATTTGGTAACTGTATGACTTATTTAGTAGTTTTATACGTAGCACATTGTGGTAATGCAATGTGTCGCATAGTGGAGCATTATGTTACCGGGGAGAGGGGGCGGGGGGCAAATTTTCTTCACCTCGCCCTGAGTGAAATTTAGCCTAGGAACTGCCCTGTGTGTACTGACACACTGCAGAAGTTGTTCAGGAACGGTTGGATGAATATAACAAAGAGTTTATGATATTGACTTGGCCTTTTTTTCTTCAGTAATATAGGTCTCCTATAATGTGGTTAGGACTATAATAATGAGTATGGGCTGTGGGTGACATTAGGTTCGTGCCACAATCATTTCTGTGGCAAGTACAGTTTGTTTGTGAGAGATCTTAATCAGGGTCTATGGCACTAGGAAATATATACAGTAAAGCAGAAGCAGTTAGAACTAAATTTTTGCCCTATGTAAAAAGATCTAGCGATGCATTTAATTAATTGCTGCTGAAACAGCCTTAATTTTTTCAATCTTCCTGTGGGAATTATTGGTTGGATTTGTGCTCTTCTGATCCTGCTTACTGGTTAACCCGGGTCATTCTTTTTGCACTTACATTTTTATTATGCTCTTGTAATCCAGAATATTAAGAAGAAAAATTATGCTAATCTTCTAAATACTACTATAAAAGAAAAGTTGCTGGACCAGAGTATGTACTCGCATCTGAAAAATTAGCTATTTTCATATCGAGCTGGATTATAAAGGAAAATTTTAATATATATATAATAATATAGGTGAGCACATATATAAAACTACATCTAACATTGTCTTTTTATGTGTCCTTATCTGACCTTTGTTTCAGTGAAATGTTCTTACTATATCAATAAAGTAAGTGTTTCTTGCCGTGAGATTTTTACTACCTACACATTTTATATACAGCAAAGCCCCCTTTAAATTGTTACATTTAAATGCAAGAATTAAGGTTTAACATACCCTGAACATTACTTTCTCATTCATTTGTTATTTAATTGGCTTACCAATGACATTAAGGGGTTTCCCCACTCAAATAAAAGAAAAACATGTAACCTGATAGATCAATATCATCTATTATTTTAGTTTTTATTAAATCCATGGAGAAATACATTCGATATATAAATATTGTTATCTTAATTAGTTGAATTAGTTATTATATTAAAACTGACTATTAAGTAAGTAGCTGATATACATTAAATCCTATAGGCTATTTTACCTTTGCCATTTTATTAGCATATGGACTATCAGGTAACCCAATAATTACCAAGAACATTATTCTGCATGGAGTTGTTTTCCTCCCTGTGTTTGCATCATTTTCTCTAGTTTCTCCTTCCCCACCTAAAAACATATTATGGTTTATTTAATTAGCTTCATATTATACTGGCCTTGGTGTGCAAGTGATGACATAGGGAAATCAGATAGTGAGGGCACATCTATAGAGACAATGTAACGATGTGAGGGATGCAAAGTTGTGTTGCCACATAAAAGCCTCAAAAATACATTAGCAGACACGCTGATGTTACTTTTATCAGGTGGTTATGTTAAATTATTATAATTTTTATTAACCTATCTATTGTATGTCCTGCTCCACGGGCTATTAACCCCTTCCCCTTCAAATTTTCCTCCCCACCTTCCAAGAGCGATTACCATTTTATTTTTCCAACTACAATTATGCATTGAAAGATTGTTTTTTTTGTGGGACAAATGTACCAGTGTCCATACAATTGAAACAAAAAAAAATGTGTGGGGTGGAATTTGTGCAGGTTTAGATTTTAGGAGTTCATTGTCCAGTACTAAAGAATGTGTTAACTGTATTTTTTGATGTCACTATAAACTTTTTTATTGGGGCCCATCAATGATGGAGCGCTGCTCAGCACCCTTCATTAAGGAATTCTCTTCGCTACAAAGATCATTTCAGTAATGATGGAGACAGTAAAATAACACTTTTGCAATTGATGTGTACGATCTAAATCATTTAGTTTAGGCTGCTGTTAGTTAATCTAGTGTGTCTAAGCTAATCTAAAGCCTGGGCCAGGCCACGCCCCCTTTGCGTGATTGGCTGCCGATATTTATTTCATTCCTTTTATGACCGTTCTGCGTTTTGCTGTCCTGCACTCTTGTGACATTCCCCTCTGAGCTGTGTGAAAATGAAATGAACTCTCGAGCAGTAAAGGCTTCTGGGCCCCTCTCGCCCTCTCACAAATTACAACTCTATGTAAAGGATCTGGAAAATTTTTCCAGCTGCTAGATTCCTCTCCTTGCAATATAACACAGCCTTTATATATCTTATACCCTTCATTGAACGCCCCTAAGGGTGCGTTCCCACGCACGGGACAAATACCGGCGGTTTGCTGGCCGGTTTTTTGTCCTGTTTTACGGCCGTCCCCAGGGCCGCGGGGGGGGGGCTTTTCTCCGCGAAAAGTCTAAGATTTTTTTGTTGCCCAAAGAAACCAATCAGACCCTCTTTCTTTTTTCCAGGCACAAATATGAAAAAGGGAGAGCTCTGATTGTGCTTTAACAACAAAGAAATCTTAGACCTAGAAAATTTTTTATACTGGGCCAAAAGTCCTAAGCACCCTTAAAACTAGAATAACCGCTGTTGTTATAGGGTTATTAGAAAAACCCCCCCCAAAACAGATTGTTTTTTTGGGAATGGTTTCTTCTACACAAAGAAAAACAAAATCAAAAACTATGAAATAGTGTTTTATTCTTTTACATTTTTTTATTACTAGATGGTTGAAAAAAGACACGTGTCATCAATTTAAACCCAAAGGGGGCTAAAATGGGGTTGAAGGGGAGGGAAAGGGTTTTTAAACCCAGCCCCCCCCCCTTTTTAAATGCCCAAAACCCAAAAGGGCAAAACCAATCTGCTCCAGGGGAGCCCCCCCACTCGACCCCGGGCCGCCACCACCAGGACCCGTTTTTTACATAGCTTCTTTGAGGGGGCTTTACTTGAAATAATTTTTCCCCATACTTTTTGTAGAGACCATTTATATTTATATAAATTAATCATGACCCCCCCCGAAGCCATCTTTTTTTTAAGACTAAATAAAATTTAAATTCTACTAGCCTCTCCTCATACTAAGTGCTCCATTTTCCCCTTATAAGTTTTTGGGTTTCTCATCTTGCATTTTTTTTAGTCCCTTACATCTTCCTATAACTGGGGCCCAGAACGAACAGCATATTGTGAATCACGTTTTTCTTTACCTCAAATAAGTTTTTTTACCAACGAGTGCACAAGTGTTTTTGAGGCTAAAAGGGGTTTAAAAACTTACGGTCTCCTCAGGATATGTCACCAATTTTAGATTGTTAGGAAGGGACTCCATTTGGGGATAATACTGCTCTGAAATATTTTGGGAGCTGTTGAGGGAGTCCCTTTCTGCATCTGATTAAACTACTGAAGGGCCATGGCACTTATGTGAGTACTGCAACCAGGACCAGGACAACGGGTAGACGAAGCTGGGTGACCGGCTAGAGCGCCACTTCATTCGAGGTAGAAGAAGGGTGCAAGGATGGAGATTCATTTTCTCTTGGTCATGCTATGGCCTTTTTGGCCAGGGCAACAAAACTAAATTTTAATGTTTACATGGGTGTTCATACTTATTTCTCAGCTATTAAATGTACAGCAATTAAAAGGTTTTTCAGCATTGTCCCTTTGATATAATATATCATGATAGTGTTAAATACCTTACTTTGCCATTACATAGGAATCCCAGCCATACAGTAATCTGTGAAGGGCACCATTCCCTTCTGCAGCGAAATAACCCCCAAAATAGGTGCCCCCCCATGTTTCACAGTTTGGGTGGGGTTTTTGGGGTTCCAAGTGTCTCCCTTTTTTCCCTTAACATAATCATGGTCATTAGGCCAAACTCCAATTTTATTTCGTCAACCCAGGACATGTCTCCAAAAAAATGAAGGTCTTTGTTCCTTGTGATTTAAAAAACATATTCTGGCTTTTAAGTTTTTTTGGACAAGGCTTTTTCTGGCAAGTGGCCTTCAGCCCATGTTGATACAGTACTCATTCCGTGGAAATGACCAATTTACTAGCTTCCCCCCAGAAATCTTCAAAAGGGTCTTTTGCTTTTGTTCTTGAGTTGATATGCACGTGGGACAAAAGCACTTTCTCCCCAGACACAGAACCCATCCCTAAAAAGATTTTAAAATTCTCTCTCTATTTTTCTGGAATTTGGCAAATATAAAAAATTTTTGGTAACCCCCCAATTAACCTAAAAGGGGGTAAGGGTTTATTTGATTTCATACAGTGGAGAAAAACATGCATGTGTGTCTTTTTATATAGTGTACATTACTGGTTTCAACTGTATCTAATATACCTAGTTTTACTGGGCTAACTGACAGGTTTCCACTAATTTTCCTACTTTAAGATACCTTCTTAGATGAATAAAGCGCCTTGTTTTGCCAATCTGTCTAGCAGGCCCTGAGTTGGTTGCCAAGTAAGATCACATTCTGACCTTCAATTCTATAAAGCTGGATAGATCTTTTAATCTACATTGGACAAATATTCTGTGCTGGGTCTTATCTTTCTATGTGTCAGAATGCTATTTTTCTCCGATAAAATTTAGCTCCAGCGGGGCCCCACGGGGGACTCCTCGAACTCCTGATTTTGTTAAAAAAAAAAACATTTTAAAATTCAAAATAGATTCTGGTTGCCAGAAACCGCCACTAGGGGAAGCTTAGGAGCTTTTTGCATAATATTTATACATTGAACTCAGTAATAAAACATTGTACTGTAAGCTCTGAAACGCCTGCTCATTTCTATGCAAGAATATTAGGACCTGTAATATAGACAAACAAGACTCTGATCATTATAGATTATTAAATTAATCAGCAAAAGTTTCGGGTGGACTAGGTGTTTAAATCTGGAACTACTATAATTTTTTTTTCTAGAAGAATATTTTCTTTTAAAACACTACGCATAAAATTTTCACCTAAATATTTTTTACTAAACTGGGGAACATATTTAAGATTTTTTTCCTGGGAAATTTAAAAATATAATTTTTAAAACAACAGTTTCAGTAAAAAAGGGGAAGCAAAATATTCTTTATCCTTCTGCAGAGTACAAAGGGGGCACAATGTTAAATTATTTACACCATTAAAAAACTTTGTGGGGTATTTGTCCATGCACCTGCATATACAATTTCATTTTTATAATAATTGGGGCAGTTGTAATCTTGTAGTACCTCTCGGGGCCTCCGTTTTCCTATAAACTGATGAAAAACAAATTCATGGCATGTTAAATTGCATGCTGTATTACAGAATTGAGAATTCGGTTGACATCCATTATTTGTGTTAAAGGGGAGACTGAATGATACATGAAATGGGAATTATAAAACTGTAATCGGTAAAATTTTAATTTCTGCATGATTAATTCTAGTCAAGAACTGATTTTTTTCTTTAAATAAATTAATTTAGTGTATCGGAAGAACTGCATTTCCTAATGAATACTTTTAAAATGGTATCATAAGTTTAGGGAAATTAAATATGAAATATGGAATATGAGACAACTGTATCAATAGGTTTAGAGGTGTAACTAAAATGCCCCTTGGCCCAATTCAAATTCTATAAAAGGGTGCACACCTACCATATGCCATTGATAATACTGGTATATATATAGTAGAGGGGCCTCATGCTTCCTGGGCTCAGTAGCGGCTGCTACCCATGCACTTCTTATCGCTACACCCCAAAAGAAGATTTAAAAAGTTTTCTCTTTTTCTGCTTTCTCTTTTTCAGTGTTTTCTCCTTTTTTACTTGACTTTTTCTTTCCTCTTTAGGAACGTAGAAGTGGTAGGGCGCTACTATTATTTTAAAGAAATGTTTCTGGGAATCAGTATATTTAGGTTTGTTTTTATGTGCACTTATAAAATTATTAAATCCACTTTCTTAATGCATTTCTATGTTTGAGATCTTTATTTTACATAAAGTGCTGCCTGTTCCTGACAAGAACATTCTAGCCTTCTTAAATGCAAAATAATAGTTTTATAGAAAAGGCTAACAGCATATTTTTCTCATCTTTTACAGCAACAATGGGGACATTGGACTTTAGCCTTCTGTACGATCATGAAAACAATGCTCTTCACTGCACAATCAATAGAGCCAAGGTATGTTCCCGCCTGCTTTACATTCAACATCCATTGTACCTATTCTGATGAAGTAGTCCTGAATTAACCTCCACACAGAACAGTACTGACAATTGAAAATGCTCCTCGGCTTCCAGTCCTTGCCAGTGTTTCACAGAGTGCATTTAAAGATTGTAAACTTTATGTATTCTAACCTTTTTCTGCTGTTGCACAGATGTTAGATGTTTAAAGGAATGACATCAATCTTTTCAAAATATAAACATTAAAGGCGGCATGTTAGATTCTTGGCGTTTTAATGCCAATTTTTATGCGCATAATATTAGTATAGAATGCACCTGATTTATTAACCTGTTCTACTGCGGGTCATATCATTCGCATTCTAGCGCGTTCACGTCAATTCTGGCTCAGGTAAACCACTTTCAAAGTGGTTTACCTGTTCAAACAGTAATGCGCCTAGAATTGCCGTAATGTTGCTTTGTACGGTTCTAGTGCGCCCCACCTCCTGCATGCCCCCCGAAATCAGACGCATTACAAAGTGCCGCTCGTGCTCTGTAATGCGCCTGATACTGGCGTATAGAAGGCTTTTAACTATTACGAACGGGGTTGCACCTGATATCAGGCTGAAAAACCCAACTTCTGGCCAGCCCCTTCATTCAGACCCTCGGGGCATGTATGAAACCTGGTGTCTCAACATAATTATTCACTTCTTTTTTCCCATGTAAAATGTGCCTGAAAATATGAAAAACGGGGAATGGGGGTGGTTAAAAAAAGGGGCCCCCAAAGTTCGAGGGGGCCCCCACATCCGGGGTTTTTTGGGACACTGTGGGAAATTTTGGGACATTTCAAATGCGTCAAATATTTTTTATTTGACATACAGTGTTTGCCGACACAAAACCCCAAGGTTTTTTTGAAAAATGGGGGTTTCAACTTTCAAGGTTTACTGGGCCAAAAGTTTTTTAATTCCTTTGACATGATTAATTTTAAAACCTTTTTTTTAAAATTTTTGCTTGCTAGGGTTTTTTGTAAACCAAAAGAATAAAAACTACCAAGCCCTAAATACACAATTGGGAAAAAGGAATTTTTGTTAGATGCGGGGTTTGGTTTTTAAATTTAAATTTTTATTATTTTTTTTTAAATTAATTTTAGATTTTTAAAAAAATCTTAAACACATTTTAAAAGGGGTAATTTTATTTTTTTTGGGGGTCTTATATAATTTTTTTAATTTTTTTTATATAATTTTAAATTATAAAATTTATAAATTCATTTTATATAGTTTGTAATTTTTCTAAATCTTTTTATTATTTTTGGTATAAGTAGAAATAAGGGGGACATTTTTTGCTGTTCAGCAGTAATGCATCTCATTTTGCCGAGCCACGTTCATAAATGGTTAAAAGTACGAAGGGGGTGCAACATGCCCGAAAAACCCCCCAGAATGCCCCCACATTTTTTTGGCAAAAAAATTTGGTGGGCACAATTGCCAAACATGTTCATTCGACGTCCATACTCGGAAATTAACGGACTAATCCTTTTTTCCTATTTAAGCCGAACATTAAAAAGATCCCTTCATACATGCGCCTAAAAGTTAACCTTATTTTCTAATGGGAAAATAAATTAAAAAATGTGTGCAAAAAGGGAAAGGGTTTTTTTGCTAAAAAATTATATCTGCAATGATGGGGCATAAAAAAAGACTTTTGAATTGGTTTGCATTACCTAAATCAGTTAGTAAGCGTTGAGTAATCTCTTTGGGCGAATTATGAATTCGCCGGGTCGGGGCGCACCTTTCCGCCAGTTTCCCGGCGGGGAAATTTCGCCTATTTATGTGGGACCGGGGGGGGGCGTCAACTAGCATGTAAAGTCCGCCGCCCCCCCGCATTTGTTAGGCGCAGTGCGGGGGTGAGGCGCAGTGCGGCGGGCCCCCCTATGATTTGGGGGCCCGGAGGTATTTTCGATCATACAAATGCGGGCAAAAGTCCGCCGCGCCCTGGCCAGGGGGTGTGGGGCGCAGTGGGGGCCCAGGCGCAGTGCGGCGCTGGCCTAAAAATTCGCCGTCCGAGGCTTTTCGCTGTACATGCGGGCAAAAAGTTCCCCGTGCCTCGCCCGTGGCGTGGGGGACAGTGCGGGGACATGGGCACAGTGGGGACTTAGGCGCCCTGCGGGAC
>JAODAL010064006.1:0-18943 GCA_025379985.1 Phyllomedusa bahiana
CATAATTCCCTTATAGGTCTGGGATTGTTCTAGCACTCGCAGCAAAGGCTTAAGCGTAAGATTAAAAAGTAGGGGCGATAGTGGGCATCCCTATCTTGTCTTCTTGTGCAGGCTAAATGCATCTGACTTAAATCCTGGAGTATATATTACCGCTCTGGGATTCTTATATAAAACAGAGATAAAGTTGTGTATTTCCCCTTTTATCCCAAATCTGTCCAGTACCAAGTTCAGCCAAGGCCAACGAACACTATCAAAAGCTTTCTCTGTGTCTAATGACACTAGTGCGTTGGCTGACTGTGGTCCTTTATTCCTTGCACACACATCCAGGGCTCCTATGACCTTTCTTATGTTAGTTACTGCCGCTCTTCCTTTTACAAACTCTACCTGAGTCGATTCTACCAAATCAGGAAGAATATTTGCAAGTCTATTGGCCATGATTTTGGCAATAAGCTTGATATCATGATTTATGAGGGAAATGGGCCTGTAAGATTCTACTTTGGTCTGATCTCTACCCGGTTTTGGTAGCACTTTTATAAATGCTAAATTGGATTCAGCTGGGATATCGTCGCCCATCAACAGCGTTGTGAAATATTGGGCTAGAACTGGTGATACCTGGGTCTGCAGAATTTAATAAAATTCTGACAAATAGCCATCAGGGCCTGGGGCCTTGCCAGCTCCTAACATTTTTTTTTTTCGTTTTCAAAACAAATTTTATTATAGCATCATGAAAATACAATAAGGCAGGAAAGCAAGTATACATGTACACTCTAATAATAACCTGACATATTTTGAAGTAACAATATCATCCAAGAGGTAAATAAAAAAAATAAAAAAAGAAAGAAATAAAACCAACAATAACATTACTGGTGCAGACTTAGAATAATAGAGTGACAGTACCTATAGAAGTGGCGCTCCCAACATTTTTATCGTTTTTTGGATCTCCTCCAAGGTTATCGGAGCATTAAGCAATTCTCTTTGCTCCTCTGAGACCTCAGGTAAATGGTATTGGCTTTAAAAAGTTTTCTCCTTCCCCCAACCAGTCTCCAGTGGTATCTTGATACAATTTTCTATTTAGAGATAGAGAAGGCACACCAACCGAGACAATATTGTAGATGGTGCAAGTCAAGGTAGGAACAAGTCCTCCAAATATGCAAAATAGTGATTGACTGCACGCAACACCTTCTTCTGATGCAAAATAATTCATTTATTTATATCCATATGTTGTAGTATTTACAGGCTCCAGTAACTCAAAGCACCAGTTTTTTTGCTTTGAATTACTGGAGCCTGTAAATACTACAACATATGGAAATATAAATAAATGAATTATTTTGCATCAGAAGAAGGCGTTGCGTGCAGTTAATCACTATTTTGATACAATTTTCTGTAATATTCCCTAAAGAGAGTGTTAATTTTCTTTGGATCTGTGGTAAGCTTCCCATCTCCCCCTCTCATGGATACAATCCCTCCGTGCCTATCTCTGACTTTTGCTAATCTTGCTAATAGTTTACCGGATTTACTACCAAACCTAAGCAACTCTGCTTTGTTCTATAAAGTTTGTCTCTCCTTTCCAACCACATTTCAAAAATATGTTTTGCCTCCTGCCAACGCTGTTTGCCTGTGAGGTGTCCTTTAAAAAAGCTGAGTATGCATCCCTCAGACCCCTGCTAAATTCCATATATTTCTTTTTAACGGTTGCTTTATAATGGGCAACGTAGCTGATAATTCGTCCTCTAATTAGTACCTTGGCGGTTTCCCAAAGGAACCAAGGGTTGTTGCTATGTTCTGCATTATCTGCATGGAATTCCAGCCACCACCCTTGGATCATTTCTTTAAATGAGTCATCTCCGGCCAAGGCTACCGGGAAGCGCCAAACAATGTCTTGGCCCCTAGGGAAAGTTTCAGCCATATCGTTATGGGGGCATGGTCCAATATGAGAATATCACGGATATCTACCTCGATAACTTTGTCAATTAAATTATAGGTAACTAAGAAGTTATCAATCCGTGACCAAGAGAGGTGAGAATTTGAAAAAAATGTAAATTCCCTGCTGTCCGGGTGTGTGATTCTCCAAATATCACTAAGCCCAGCATTATCTGCAAACTGTTTCAGGCTCTCATCGTGACATGCATAAGGTATTTTAGAATGGCGCTTACGGTCTTCTTCATGATTCATGACTGCGTTCATATCTCCGCCTACTATTATTGATTGTGTTGGTTCAATGAGTATATGTGTTCCCAGATTCCTAAAGAACTCAGATCCCTCTTTGTTAGGGCAATAGACATTGTATATGCACACCTCCCCCACAGTGCATTTCAAGATCACCTTGACCCATCTGCCTTCCTTGTCTGAGTCTGTTGCTGAAATGTTATACATTAGGGCCTTTTTAAATAAAATCACAACTCCATTTTTCTTATTAACAGCTGGCAAACGCAACACTTTTCCTACACAGTACTTCTTCAATCTAAAAAAATCTTTGGCTTCTAGATGCGTTTCCTGCAATAAGGCTATATCAGGTTTTAGTTTCCCCAGGTGTCTGAGATTTAGAGAGCGTTTTTGAGGTGAAAGCAATCCCTTTACATTCCACAAAATTATTTTCATGTTCATATTTATATAGAAGAATGAAGGGGGGAACAATGACGGATAAGGACCAAATTGTCTCCTGGGTAGTAGTACTTAGAGAACTCGGCTGCAAAAGAGCAATATTTCCTGGCTTAAACTTGTAAAACCTTTTAACACAAACTGCAATGTACACTCACCGGCCACTTTATTAGGTACACCTGTCCAACTGCTCGTTAACACTTAATTTCTAATCAGCCAATCACATGGCGGCAACTCAGTGCATTTAGGCATGTAGACATGGTCAAGACAATCTCCTGCAGTTCAAACCGAGCATCAGTATGGGGAAGAAAGGTGATTTGAGTGCCTTTGAACGTGGCATGGTTGTTGGTGCCAGAAGGGCTGGTCTGAGTATTTCAGAAACTGCTGATCTCCTGGGATTTTCACGCACAACCATCTCTAGGGTTTACAGAGAATGGTCCGAAAAAGAAAAAACATCCAGTGAGCGGCAGTCCTGTGGGCGGAAATGCCTTGTTGATGCCAGAGGTCAAAGGAGAATGGGCAGACTGGTTCGAGCTGATAGAAAGGCAACAGTGACTCAAATAGCCACCCGTTACAACCAAGGTAGGCAGAAGAGCATCTCTGAACGCACAGTACGGCGAACTTTGAGGCAGAGGGCTACAGCTGCAGAATTCCACACCGGGTGCCACTCCTTTCAGCTAAGAACAGGAAACTGAGGCTCCAATTTGCCCAAGCTCATCGAAATTGGACAGTAGAAGATTGGAAAAACGTTGCCTGGTCTGATGAGTCTCGATTTCTGCTGCGACATTCGGAGTAGGGTCAGAATTTGGCGTCAACAAACATGAAAGCATGGATCCGTCCTGCTTGTATCAACGGTTCAGGCTGGTGGTGGTGGTGGTCATGGTGTGGGGAATATTTTCTTGGCACTCTTTGGGCCCCTTGGTACCAATTGAGCATCGTTGCAACACCTTGTGGAATCGATGCCACGAAGAATTGAGGCAGTTCTGAAGGCAAAAGGGGGTCCAACCCGTTACTAGCATGGTGTAGCTAATAAAGTGGCCGGTGAGTGTATAATAATATCACAACCAAAGTTAGTGTTGAAACTAATGTCATCACCTCCAATAACCACATTCCCATATCTTCTATGTACTTCTCTTTTTTCTGATGTGTGCTTTAAACCTGAACATCCCCTATAAAATGAATACCTGTTTGCACCACCTATGATATATTACCCCATGGAGTCTTTCTGTATTATCTCCCTCAAAATAGCTGCCAAAGGGAGGAGAAAAAAAAAAAAATATATATATACATACATACACACACACACACACATAGATACACATTCACATACATATACAAACATATACGTAATGCAATCTTATACATAACCCATAATCCAAAGGGGAGCGGTGGACGATATCGTCCTAAGGACACTTGTTATCCGCGTGTCTCAGCGTCTATACCGAATTGACTTGACTACATTTATGGCAGAAATCTTTAGGTTTTGTTTCTGGTGTCCCTTGGGGTATGAGGGTACCTTTGCTCTTTGGGTCTAGCTCCTTGTTGCTTTTCTTTTTCTGCATCTGTGGTTGTGCTGAGGCTTGGCGAGTGTGCTTCTTCTTCCCTTGCTGGAATTTCGGACAATATATAGTGTCGTTCATCCTCGGCTTGTTGGACTGATGCGTAGGACTCCATTTTGCCATCAGGAAATGACACTCTTAGCGTGGCTGGATAGACAAGCTGGAACTTTATTTTCTTTGCATATAGTGCGGTGCAGATTTTACTAAAGGCCCTTCTTTTCTTTGACAGAATAGTCATTGAAAATGAGGATGGTTGACCCTTCGTATTTTAGGGGCTTTTGGCGCCGCTTAAAACTGCGTAAAATGTTGTCCTTATCGTTATAATCTAGAAACTTGGCTATAACTTGCCTAGGAAAATTGGAACGACTTGTTGCTCCTCCCTGTTTGAACATTTTTTCGGGACCAACTCTATGGGCTCTTTCTACTTTACAAATTGTGTCCAATTGCAAAGCTGTGGGTAGATCCTTTCCACATATTTGCTTTAGCAGGCCAGCTGGAATTTTTTCTGGTAGTCCTACAATTCTATGATTATTTTCTCTCTTTGAGCAATTTTCCAAATTTTCCAATTTGTTGATGGCTTTTTTGTTGGCTTCCGTTAAATCGTTTATGCGTGTATGCAAGTCTGGTTTTGCCTTTCCCCCTGTTTGCTGACTTCTGTCTGTAGTTCTTGTATCGAGGCAAGTAACTGTTTGGAGATTGTTTCCTGCAGGAACGGTGGGATTTTCTTGGCCACTGCATTGGCCAACTTTTTGTAATCTAGTTTAATTTGAGGTGGCTCATTATCACGCAATTGCCCTCCTTCTTCAGATGTGCCCATGTCTTCACACTCGTTTCTGCCCGCAGCTGCTTTCTCTTTCCTAGTAGTCGGAGCTATATATGAGTCTTTGACTGCCTGAGTTCTAAGCGATAGATGTTGAAGGGTAGGTTATATGCAGAGATGCACCCTCAGCTGTGATGCTGTCTCTGGGCGTGCAGCGTATATATTCAACAGCAGTGAGACTGTGTATCAGGGTTGTCTTGTGCAATATAAATTCTGTGATGTGCCTATTCTTAGATGCGCCTGTTGTTAAAATGGAGCGTTTGGTGTTTTCTATAGTGACTTAGGGTGAGGGTAAAGCAGAGTGTTCCTTTCTTTGCTCACTTTTACTCTCCACTTTCAATCCCCCCCCCCCCCACTTCTCCTCCTGCAGGGTGGACGCTGCTTATAGGTTGCCAGGTATGTTGTAATTTGTTAATGCCAGGCAGATCTGCAAGTGCCTGGGAGCTCTATTGACAAAGCCGCCTTCCCAGGCTTTCAGTCTCCTTCTCCCCCACCGGTGGACTCTCTCTAGCACCTTTAAGAAATGCACTCTTTCCTCCTTTCACCCTGTGATCAGTAGTGCTAGCCTTTCTGTTATTTACAGTCTCTCCTCTTATCAGCCTCTCCCTACTTTTATTCTCCACAGGGCTTAGTGATTCAAGGAGGGAGGGGGGAAGGGAGGCCGAAAGCTCCAACACGCGCTACTGCTGTGAGATATAATCTCCAGGCTTTACTGCCTGTTGCTGCCAGGGTTCTCTGTCTGTGTACCTTGAATACCCCCAGCGATCTCCTCCTTGTGCTCTGCGGTGAGTTTTGCTGATTTGAATGCTGATGATTAGGGGATGTCAGCATGTGGAGTTCGCTCCCTCTCATATCGGCGCCGGAAGCAGGAGTATCCAAATAACTTTTTTGTACCAACACCTAAGGACTTGAGTGAGGGTGCATTTTTTGTGGGCTGACATGTACTTTTTTATTGCTACCAGTTTGTAATACATGGGACTTTTTTATTAAATTTATTCCAATTTTTAGGAAAAGTGAAGT
Source organism: Phyllomedusa bahiana (assembly GCA_025379985.1). Classification (NCBI taxonomy): domain Eukaryota; kingdom Metazoa; phylum Chordata; class Amphibia; order Anura; family Hylidae; genus Phyllomedusa; species Phyllomedusa bahiana. The sequence continues at coordinate 5,998 of JAODAL010064006.1, forward strand.
AATCAAAAAGCTGCAGGTTTGGCATTTGGAATTTTTCTCTTCTACGGTGTTCGGTGTACGGGATAAAAAGTTGGGTCACTTTTTGTAGCTTGAAGATACGTTCCTGTGGGAGGAGATAAAGGTTTCCCAGGTTTCATCACTTAAGGAACCCAAGACCCCGGAGAGTGTCCAGGGAGTTTTCCCTACTTGTATGTGAGAGAAGGGAATGGACACTGGAGATCAGGTGTTTAGATGATTGGGAGAGGAGCAACTGAGGGAGAGGAAATTGATTAACTCCTTACCGACATTGGATTTATGGATACGTCCTGATGCTGGTAAGGGGCTTTGTGCAGCCCCCGCAGATTACAGCGCGGTGATGGGTGGGCGAGGCCACCACCCCCGGCGCTGTTTAACCCCTTAGCCGCGGCGTCTAAGTAAATGAGAAAAGGTGTGCACCATTCCTCACTGCGATCGGGACATAAGCAGTGAGATTGCAGTGTCCCGATCGCTTAACATGGCAGCTGGAAGCCATGTTTTCAATTTCAAACCGCCATCTTTGTGTATACAATGCATTAGACTGTAAAAGTGATCGAGCCACCTAGTGGTGAAGTGCTCTAGGGGGACTCAAAGTTAAAGTAAAAAATGTTTTAAAGTGTAAAAAAATATCAAAACAAAAATAATTAAAAGTTAAAAACCATTTTATAAATAAAAAAAAAAAAATGATAAAAGTTACACATATTTGGTATCGCCGAGTCTGAAAAAAGTCCGATCAAAATATTTTTTATTAAACTGTATTTTTATTAAAGTTTTCAATAAAGCAAAATGAGTACAAAGCAGTGTAAAAACAATTCCTTCAAGGTCATACAGAAAAACGCATGAAATATATCAAACAAATTGGGTATGAGATACACATGACTTACAGCATCCCAAGCTTCTTCAGCTAATAATTGTATATGTTATAGTACTAAATGGTCAATGCACGACCCAACAGGAAGGAAACCATGAAAAACAGGACAAGAGTCAAGATGGGAAGGGGAGGACAAGCATATCTGTTTAAGATCTTATGAAACCAACATAAGGGTCGATCCAGTATCGAGAAGCATCAGGGACTCAGACATCATATATCATAACATGTGTGTCCCATACATCCCACACCAAGTGAAAGTTACGATCTATCAAAATATAACATAATTTATCCCGAAAGCTGCACACCGTAGAAGAAAAAAATTCCAAACGCGAAAATTGAGGGTTTTTTGGTCATTTCATGTCCCATAAATAAATTTAATCAAAAGAATCCCATGTATTCCAAACTGCTAGCAATAAAAAGTACACTTCAGCCCACAAAAAATGCAATCTCACTCACATCCGTAAGAGTTAGTACAAAATTTATCGGTGGCAGAAAATAGCAAATTTCAAAAACAGAAAATGTTTGGAATTTTTTGACGGTACCAAAGCATAGAAGATCACTGATACAAACAGGAGATCAGTGCACAGCATTGCTGCTGTATACTGGTCTCCATGGCAACCGTCACCATGCCCACAAAGCAGTGTGGGCATGGTGTCGTCACCAGACAGCCCGAATGCTTTAGTAAAGCATCCGTGTGGTGAGGTAGGAGAACAGCAGCAGCGCTGGGTGTCGCTTGCTGCGTCGATTACAGGCAGGAGGAGCTCACTCCTCCTGTCAGTGCCTTAGCTATCGCGATCATAATAGATCGCGATAGTTAAGGGTTAATCACCCTCGGTCGGAGCTCACTTCGGCCACAGATGATGCAGTATGATGCCAGTGGTAATATGCCACTGGTCCCATGTCGCAATCTTGCGAGCTCACAGTCTCTATGACGTACCCATATGTCAGTTTGACGGAACCCCATCCCGACCATGATGCATGGGTACGTCAAATGTCAGTAATGTCAGTAACATATCTTATGCATGAAACCCCCCTCTAATGTATAGGAGTACAAATTCCAATAAAAGAATAGTGCTATGGGCAGATTGTTGTAATGCCTTTGATCTGTCAGACAATCTCAAGATAAATAAAGCAATGTTATAAAGCGGGGGAAAAAAGTATTTGATACACTGGTGCTTTTGCAAGGTTTCCCACCTACAAAGAATGGAGAGGTCTGTAATTTTTTATCATAGGTACACTTCAAATGTGAGAGACAGAATCTACTAAAAAATTCTTTAAATAATTAATTTGCATTTTATTGCATGAAATAAGTATTTGATGACCTACCAACCAGCAAGCATTCTGACTCTCACAGACCTGTTAGTTTTTCTTTAAGAAGCTCTCATTAACTGTATTAATTGCACCTATTTGAGCTTGTTACCTGTATAAAAGAAACCTGTCCACACACACAATCAATCACACTCCAACCTGGTGATAGAGATCTTTCTCCTCACCAGTCAGGGGGGTCATCGTGGATGCCACTTTAGACAATCCCTCGTGAGGGTTCCAGGAGTTCCGCCAGGCCCTGACTTGCCGTTCATGCCCTGACATTTTCCTGCAATGCCAGAAGAGAGTTTTTTTGGTATATGCACTGAGGTGCAAGATACCGAAGTGGTGAACCCATGTGCGCTTCCTTTCCGAGGCCTATTTCCTGCAGAAACCTATTTTTCCAGTAACTCCACTACGGTGCGAGGTATTGAAGTTGTGAACCGGTGCGTGCCCAAAGTGTCTGGACAGGTGAGTATATCACAGCAACTACTACGGTATCTTCATGAGATGTGACAAGACCCCCCACTCGACAGATCATGTAAAATGATTCAGGCATTAAATTCCACCCCAGCACTATATTGTCAGTCCCTTCCCTGGAAAGCTGGCACCATCCACCTCGTTTATGATCTAAGCATACGATTGCCATGGGAGACGCTTCCCTTCTCTGCAGCCCTGGAGACTCACTAGGTCATGGTGTCTGTTCCTTCTTCGTCTAACTCACTCTGATGAATTTTAGAGGAATAACACTGCCCAAGCAGGCATTGTCCTGCTCTAAATGCATGGGTCTCTTGCCCAATGCACTCAAGCTGCCTTTGGCAGATTTCCCTTGAGGGCTATTCTTGCCCTGGGACTAACAATTCCTAGGCAGGATTCGCTAGGTTGTCAACCTTAGACATTACAGGTGACTATCGCTAGTATGTAGCCCAGAGTCAGAGCCTTATCATCACCAAGAAGGGGCCAGGTATGTATCCATGTCTTTTTTGCCCCCATACTCTTCTCCATCGGAGTCCAGAACAGAATGGAAAGTTATGCGCAAATGCGACTGGCTTTCCATTCCATCTGGAAGACCCATTTCCACCCAAGCTTTAACTTCCCGGCTGATGTCTTGAGATGTTGCTTTAATATTACCACATAATCTTCTTTCCTCATGAATGATGTCATCTATTTTGAGAAGTGCACCAGTCCTTTCTGTAGCAAAACAACCCCATAACATGATGCTGCCACCCCCGTGTTTCCTCCAAATGTAACAATCATCATTATGGCCAAACAGTTCAATTTTAGTTTCGTCAGACCACAGGACATGTCTTCAAAAATGTAGGTCTTTGTTCCTGTATGCATTTGCAAACACTATTCTGGCTTTTATAGCTTTCTTTTGGAGTAATTGCTTGTTCCTGGCAGGGTGATCTTTCAGCCCATGTTGATACAGTACTCGTTTCACTGTGGATAATGAAATAATCTTACCAGCTTCCGCCAGCATTTTCACAAGATCTTTTGCTTTTGTTCTTGGGTTGATATGCACATGTTGCACATGTTGCAAGCTTTTGTTCTTGGGCTGATATGCACATGTTGGACCACAGCACGTTCATCTCTGAGAGACAGAACCCTGAGCAGTATGATGGCTGGACATTCCCATCTTGTTTGTACTTGCGTATACAGTATTTGTTTTTACAGATTAATGAGGCACCTTCATGTATCTGGAAATTGCACCCAAGGATGAACCAGTCTTGTGCAAGTCCACAATTCTCTTCCAAAATATTGGCTGATTTCTTTAGACTTTTCCATGATGTTACACACAGAAGCAGTGTGTTTCTGGTGGGCATAAAATACATCCACGGGTGTGTCTCTAACTCAGATGTTGCCAATAAACCTATATCAGAAACTTCCAAAGACATCACATCATCATATGGGCTGTCCCAAATTGTTTAAAGGCATAGTAATCCTAGTGAATGTAAACTTTTGATGTTGCAGAAAGTAATAAAATGCCTTAAAACATTTGCTCTCATTATTCTGGCATTTGACAAATGTAAATAATTTTGATAATCCTAATTGACCAAAACAGGTAAGATTTATTCTGATTTCATGTCAGATAGTGAGAAAAACATGCATGTGTGTCTTTTTATATCATGTATAGTGTCTTTTTATATTGTGTATATAAACTTCTGGTTTCAACTGTACATTTAAGGAATCCAAGTGAAAGGTATACACCATTAACCACCTTCCCAGTCACTACCTTACACTATACACAGGCCTAAAACTTCCAAATATATATATAAAGTAGTGGTTGTTGGAATTTTAAGAGACAAATGCTTTACATGTTAATGCCCCCCATTTTTTTTTTGGAGGGGAACAGCCAAAGCTGTTTTACTGGGCCATATAATTTCAGTCATGATTTCAGTTGTAGATAACTGACAAGTTGAAATTTTTGAGTTCTTGAACCTGTCAGTTGTATACTACTTTCTCAACAAACTCTTCTGTCAAGTTATATTCTTCTTGTGTAAGATGAATATTAAACCCCACATTGTAAAATTAGAAACTACTCTTATATCATGGTGCTACTTACCTTTAAGCTACATGGGACATGCTTACTTACTGAAAATTATTGAGTTCCCTAGACTCTTATACCCATTGCAATCTTTTCCCATATATTTAAAGGCTAAAGATGAAAAATAAATACATTTTCCTTACCTTATCACATGTTAATGCAACATAAACTCAATGGAGGCATAAATTTCCCTAATATTGAATTATATAATTTGGCATCCCTTTTAAGAATTGTTTAGGATTGATTACATATGGACTCAAATTATGTAAACTATGTGGTGGCCCAATGTTTCAGCTCAGAAATCCTTTTGCCAAATTTATGACACCAATCCTTCTCTAGTTTGCCCGATACAATGAAACATTATCCATTATTAATCTCCACATGGAAAGCGTGGTACAAGGTGAGGCAAATATTATCTTTATCTATGAGGTAATTGCAAGAACTTTTCCCAAAAATGAGTTTTTTCCCCGTATTTACAAGCCAAATCTGATTTCAGTATATTATAAATTGCTAAACAAAGCCATAGACCATAAAGAACTAATAAATACCCCAACAAAATAGTGTCATGACATTCCAACACTAGATACCTAGATCCTATTAGAAACCATTTCTTCCATCAGCCCTTATTACAGAGATGTTGCTTAATCTTTTTCATCTTTTTTATCATTCTAATCATAGGACATAGAATGGGTATCTAGCCGAGCTCAAATTGCTTCTGTTGTAAAACACCAGAGGCAGATTTGAAAATGCCCTCAAATTAAACTCTTTTAGGAGAAGATTAATTTATTCACTTTAACACATTTAACAAATTTGGCCCCATTTAACCCTACCTGGGTATTTTTCTAATATTTTGATCCAGCAGGTGTGAGGCAATTGCTTCATTTAATTGTGACAACAGGTATGTAGTCTATTTAAACATGTGGATTAATTCTCAATCCCCTTCCTTTAAATAGTTTCTTGACAAATTGACGTTTCTAATGAAAATGGGCTGGGTTTAGGTGACAATACATAAAGAGAGTAAAGTGGAGAAGTTCTTCTCTATATGGGAGAGTTTTATAGTGATATTGCCATCTCACATACGAAGACTTGTTTCTTCTACAACACTTGATATCGAGAACGAATTTTGGTGTGGGATAGATCAATTCAATTATGATTATATTTTGAGGGAACTTGTTAGGACAGATCCTGGGGCTGTGCGTTGCAAGGACGAGACCCTACAACAACAACTACAATTCTAATTACCACAAATACACCTATTATTTTTAGTTTGATCTTGAATATTCTTTCAAAATTAAAGGTTACCACTATCTGATTCACAGACATAAAAGATATATTACAGAGGTTAACATATTATGATGAGGAGTGGGAAAGGATAGTTCTCTTAAAAGTTAAAGATGTTAAAAATGAAAGAACAAACTTTTTTTATATTTATCTTTATTTTATGTAATAGAATATAGCTAAATAACTTCTTATATATATTATTTCATATGTATGTTATGATTCATTCTTATCAATCTTTTACTGATGTTTATTGCATATTCGGTAATACAATATGTAAATTCTATTAAAACATGTTATTAACAAAATATATAACTTTAAATTATAGTCTGATAAAAATCCAACACAAAGACAATATTAAACAAATTAGGGCTAAATACAGACTGTACTTGAAAAGAATCTTACCATAATCATGCAGTTAGGAAAACATCACTCCCAGGAATAAATTGTGGCAGGGTAATCATGAACTGAAAATATTTATAACACTGTAAATATTGTAGACATGTCCTCTCTGTATGTGGTTTAGTGCGGAAAAACAAATAGGGGATATGTCCGACCTAAAGTAGGGGCTGTTTGTACCACATATTTTGAAACCCATATTTTGAAAATCATGAAAACTATATTTTAAAAGCCATGTCAGAAGCGTTTCAAAATACAATTAAAGTTAGGTACACAAAAAAATGGGAAATAGCCCATAAAAAACATAGGCAAAATTTAACAAGAACAGAAATAGCTGCTTTTAAAGAGTTAAAAAATGATGATACTGTTAGGCAATGTTCACACGGCTTATTGCCGACGTAATTGCGGGGACAGATTTCGCCCCGCAATTACGCCGGCAGCCGTGCAGTGGGGGTGGGGGAGGGGCGGCAGCTTGACGGCCCCATAGACACTCATTATTCCCGGCGCGTACACGCCGTAATAATGTGCATGTCACTTTCTCCCCCCTCGGCGTGGATTACCGTAGTTACTGGGACGGATTGGAGCCGTACTGCAGCACAAATACGGCATGCAGTACGTCTCCAATCAGCCCCAGAATAAGCCGTGTGAACGAGGCCTTGTAGTGAAGAAGGCGGATAATGGAGGAGCAACCCTCATAATGACCAAAAATGCCTATAATAGGGACGCACAGACACAACATAGCGATGTGTGTGTTTACAAGAAACTTAAATCAGAACCTAGAGATTACTTTAAAAAATGATTTGATAATTTTCTGACGTCTGAAAACCCAGGACTTATTGATAGAGAAATACGTACAACACTTAATTCTGACCATCCATGGGTTCCTATTATGTAACTTGTACTAAAGATCCACAAGTTTATATAAAAGTCTTTGGGACGGCCTATAGGCTCCGAATTTGGTTCTGTATTTCAGCCAGTGGCTGATAGCTGTTGATAGCTTTTTGCAAAAAATAGTAACCCAACTTCCACAATGTCTAAAGGTCTTCTCCGGAGAAATGTGCGGCCACTGGAAGATCTGTCCTGCTGTTATTAATGGTGAATCTGTGTGAGTTCATGCTCTGACTGAGTCTCTGCCCTGTTTCCCCCACATAAAGGCCTGTGGTGGGACAGTGCACACACATAATCAGATATACCGCATTGCTGGATCTGCAGGAAAATGTCCCACTAATTCTATGCACCTGCTGTGACTGTGGGACAGGTACACGGTCAGCGGTGTGGATGTGCCTAGAGGTCTTGCACCTGTTTTGCAGGCAGGGTGAGATACCATTTTCTGTTGGGTCCTTCAGGGCATTCAGGACAATAATATGTCGCAGGTTTGGTGGTACCGAAAGGAAAGGAGAGGGGGGACTGGGAATATTTCTTTGAGTCTGTTGTCCCTATGTAGCACAGATTGGAGTTCCTTGGCAATTCAATAACAGAGTTCAAAAAGGGTCTGGATGCATTTCTGGAGCGTAATAATATAACAAGTTCTAGTGACTAGGATTCTGGAGAAGGGTCATTGATCCTTAAAACTATGTAACTATGTAACACTGTGTGTTAACTGTGAGAGTCACAAATCACCACCTGATAGCAAACCAATAAAAACAAGAATTACTGATCCCTCCGTCATGCCTCACAAGTTTCCAGATTGTTTATTTCTTGACCTGTTGTAAATAACTTCTCAACTTAAATTGCATTTTGTTATTTAGATTCTAAGTTCCTTTGAAGGTCCATGTCTCTTGTGTATAAACAGTTTGTACATTTTCAGTTTCTTGTATAACACCATGTCTGAAGAAGAGAGCTAGTACTCTTGAAAGCTTACCATCAGATATACTCAGTTAGCCTCTAAAAAGTATTGTCTGATTTCTTCACTCTTCTACTACTTCCTATGGCTAACACAGTACAACATTATACTGCTACTAATCTGTTAAGAAGAGATGGCTATCATGCACCATCAGTGTTCAAGGGTATCCCCAAGGGCCAATTTATGAGAGCCCAAAGAATTTGCACTACAGATAAAGAGTACCATAGGCATATGATTAAATTGGTGGATACCATTGTAGCGAGGGGTTATTCATGGGCAAAGGAAGAAAAAAACGGATATGAGGTGTATAATATTCCCAGGGTACAATCTACGAAAAATAAAAAAAGTATATAAAAAAACTTACAGGAGAATTGACTAAATGATGACATATGATAGCCATGCCGGCATTATAAAGCAAACAATACTAAAATCTTGGAAAATCCTTCAAAGGGACCCCAAGTATGGTACACTCTTTATAGATACACCAAGATTGTTTTATCGTAGAGGAAGGACTATCATATTATGTATGATGTTGGACATAAAACAACGCAAGCTAAACAAACAACAACGTTTAGGTATTAAAAAATGTGGTACCTTCCCTTGTCTGAATTGTACCAGTATAATTAAGGGAGATCAGATTTATCACCCTATAAAGTGATATTGTATTCAAATTAAAAGCTATTTTACGTGTCACACTAAGAGCACCATATACCAACTTAAATTCCCATATGGCAAGAAACATGTGGGACAAACAACCAGAATGGTCATAGTTAGACTCAATGAGCATAGGTCAAAAATCAGATTGTTTAAAAGTAAAATGCCCAAACTGTTGTTGTGGAATTCTTATTATGCTATTTTCACATGACGTGCGGGGAGATAAGTGACATGAGTAATGACATTCTATGGGGCCCTCGGGCTGCCGGCCCCCTCGCATCACGGGAGTACGCGCCGATCGGCATGAACTCCCGGCGTAATTGCGGGGCGTACTGTATGTCCTGCAATTAGCTGTGTGAACTTAGCCTTACAGTCCTTAAATATGCCAAGAGGCAGATGCACATAGGATTCAAGGACAAGATATCTCTGGACTACTTCCGAAAAACCAACAACCAGTTCATTAAATGCTAAGACTGCAGCACTGTTAAATAACCGCTTGAATCAGTCTAATTCCATTATTGAGACCTTCGATGCTCATTGCAATTTAATATAATATTGTATAATTTTGATACTGTGTATTTCTTTTTTCCCCATTCCCCTTTACCCCTCTTCCCTCCCCATGCCTTTTCCCCTTCCTTAATTTATTCCCTCTTTGGAATGTTTGTAAATGTGTTTCAAACAAGTATAAAAAAAACCAAAAAACTAAAGTTTTGCAAGAAAAAGAGAGAAAAAGAGACTGTTAAATTACAGAAAAAATGTGGGGAAACTTCTGTAGCTAGGCGTTTTTTTGAGCAAAAGTATAACATTATTGAGTTTGGTGCATATTGGAGGAACTGCACAGCTAAATATATAGAAAGATTCTTGGCTGTGGCTCACCTCCAATTAAAGATGCACCTGTACCACTCCTCGTCTGTGTTTCCTGCTTTGCTCGGATCTTTGTAGTCCATGACCTCAGGACTTTGAAACACTCATAGGAGGAAACCATGAAAAATTCCCATTCTCGATCCAGCTCAGGTACAAATAGACGTTCTTTATTCAATGAAGGTAACAGAGGATAAAAGCATATCGCTAGCAAATGCTAACGCGTTCCGGGCTTTTGACAATTTTAGCCCTTGTTCACAGCATAGCGTATAGTGAAGGAATGATTCCTCTTGTTTGTTTGTGGGTGTGGTGACATGTTCACCCTTCCATTACGTCATATCCCACCTTGAATTAACCCTTCACTATACGAATTAAAATAATCATTAAAAACAATACGATATACTGGACCATGACAAGAAAAATGTGCTTACTTAATAAATGTATAGCAAGTCATTGCGGGAATTGAGACCATTCGGTGCTCTGGTATCCAGCTCCAGTATCCAAAACGCTTCTCGGAGCTGCACCAAATGCACCCAATCACCGCCTCTTTCGGGTTTTTTAACTTTTTCTATAACAAAAAAACTGAAGGAATGAAGATTTCCTGCATGTTCTTCCAAAAAATGTTTGGTAGCTCCTGATTGAAATGGCTGCTGTTTTTGAATATCTGCAATATGTTCATGTATGCGGGTCTTTGCTTTTCTTATGCTACTTCCTACATACTGCAGTGTATTACATACACAACGTGGTGGCTATTGCAATTAATGAATTCTTTAATGTTGTAACTCTTTTTATCATCTATATTTGATTTAAAAGTAACCACTTTTTTTCGTGTATTGACATACACTGCATCTACTGCCGCCACATGGATAAAATCCTTTTTGTGATAACCACGTACCAGTCCTACTTCTACTATTGAAATTGCTTGTGGAAATGTGATTCCCTATGGTAAGGTTTCTTTTGGGAACACACCTTATACCTTGGTCAATGATTTTAGCCATGACTTCATCCTGTCTTTGAATATTAATATTTTTTGAAAAAATCTTTTTGATTTTCCAAAATTCAGAACTATATGGAGTAGAAAATGTGATATTGCTGAACTTTGGGGTTAACTGATAACGCGTTTCGGGCTTTTGACAATTTTAGCCCTTGTTCACAGCATGGCTTATAGTGCAAAAAGCATTAAAAACATCAAAAAATAAAAGTAAAAATAATTTAACAAAAAATGAACAAATGGCTTTAAGTGAACTAAAGGAAAATACTAATCTAATCATAAAAAAGCAGACAAGGGGGGGGGCATAGTGGTAATAGATGCAGCTTTGTATGCAAAACAGACACAATACTGAGTGATACATACACTTATCGCCAGTTAACTAATGATCCAAAAAATGACATACAAACAAAATTTACACAAATTATGGAAGAAGGCTTAAGTCTGGGGGTTATTACTGAAAAACAAAAAAAAAATTTAGAAAAAAACAATCCACGTACTCCAGTTATGTACGGAGTACCAAAGATCCATAAAAACAAATTTCCCCCAGACTTACGACCTATCATATCAGGAAATGGAAGTATTAATGAACATCTAAGCATTTGGATTGATAAATATCTGCAGCCAATTTTCCAAACATTACCTGGCTATCTGAAGGACAGCTCAGCAGTACTCAGATCATTCAAAGACTTTGAGTGGATGTCAGATTTTTTCTGGATAAGTATGGATATAAAAAGTCTCTATTCCAACTTACCACATCACTTAGTAAGAACAGCAGTTCAATATCATCTGCAACATTATAGTACATACGAAGAAAACTTACAGTTGTTCTTTTTGGATAGCATAGATTTTTTGCTACAAAATAATTATTTTTCTTTTGATGGTAGGTACTATTTACAAGTAACAGAAGCACCGATGGGAGCAACTTCATCTCCTACCATTGCAAACCTTTTTGTTGCATGGTGGGAAAGCCAATTCATCTTTAACATCCATAATCCATTCAGTGAGAGGGTGGTCTGGTATGGTCGCTACATAGACGATCTGTTGATCGTCTGGAGGGGAGATGTAGCGTCCATACCAGACTTCATCACATATGTGAATAATAACGAGTGTAATTTATGTTTCACATATAATCATGATAAAATACATGTGCCTTTCCTGGATTTGGAATTATTAGGAGATGTTGAAAAGAAAAAGATCATTACTAAATTATACCGCAAGCCCATTAGTGGTAATACCATTCTTAGAGCTAGTAGCTATCATTCCATGCATACGATTAAAGCAATTCCACTTGGGGAGTTTATAAGAGCCAAAAGGGCTTGTTCAGAACAAGAAGACTTTGACAAAGTAGAACTGATTACTGAAAGATTGATAGAAAGAGGGTATACAAATAAAATCATCAAACAAGCAGAAATAAAAGCAAGGAATAAAAACCGTGATCAGTTGTTAACCCCAAAGTTCAAATACAAAAAAGAAGAGGGCAGCAATATCACATTTTCTACTCCATATAGTTCTGAATTTTGGAAAATCAAAAAGATTTTTTCAAAAAATATTAATATTCTAAGACAGGATGAAGTCATGGCTAAAATCATTGACCGCATGCAGTATGTAGGAAGTAGCATAAGAAAAGCAAAGACCCGCATACATGAACATATTGCAGGTATTCAAAAACAGCAGCCATATCAATTAGGAGCTACCAAACATTTTTTGGAAGAACACGCAGGAAATCTTCATTCCTTCAGTTTTTTTGTTATAGAAAAAGTTAAAAAACCCAAAGAGGCGGTGATTGGGAGCATTTGGTGCAGCTCCGAGAAGCGTTTTGGATACTGGAGCTGGATACCAGAGCACCGAATGGTCTCAATTCCCGCAATGACTTGCATACATTTATTAAGTAAGCACATTTTTTTTTGTCATGGTCCAGTATATCGTATTGTTTTTAATGATTATTTTAATTCGTATAGTGAAGGGGTTTAATTCAAGGTGGGATATGACGTAATGGAAGGGTGAACATGTCACCACACCCACATACAAACAAAAGGAATCATTCCTTCACTATACGCCATGCTGTGAACAAGGGCTAAAATTGTCAAAAGCCCGAAACGTGTTAGCATTTGCTAGCGATATGCTTTTATCCCGTTACTTCATTTAAAAAGAACTCATTTTTACCTGAGCGGTGGAGAACGGAAT
>JAODAL010064007.1:0-18942 GCA_025379985.1 Phyllomedusa bahiana
GATTAGGGTACTGGCACACTGAAAGCCTGCAAGCGGCGTATGTATGAGAGTTGTGCCTCGTATAAATAAGAGCGCAACTCAGAAAGTAAGCACATCTACCTACTTTTCAACTATTCTCTATTTTTACCCATCTTAACTATTGTGCGCCCCTTTTGTGTTGGTTTTCTTTTTATCCTATCTCTCTCTCTATATCTATCTCTTCTCTATATCGTTCTCTCTTTTCTATTCTCTTATATCTATCTACTCATATCTCTCCTATATCGATCTATCTCTCTATATCGATCTTTTCTCTATATGATCTATCTCTATCTCTTCTCTCTTCTCTTCTCTCTATATATTATATATATTGTGGACTCGACCGAACCTCCAGTCTTTAGGTGCTGGGGATTTCTGCCAATAGGGTGTGCGATCGGCTAGGAGATCTGCTGACGTCGTTGCCACGAATCCTGGGTTTCGGTGGGGGAAGGTGCAAACAATTTGGCGTACAGACCATAGGTTACTGACATGTGTATCTAGTGTGGTTGCTATGCGGGATTTTGATGGGGGGTTGCATTTACGGACGGTCCACATAGCGTTCGGAGTTGGGTGGGAGGCGTCCCCACGTTCCTGGGCCAGGGTTCGGTTCCTAGGATTTACCAGGCTTATAAAATGTCTCTGTCTCTGCAGGTGATCGGGTGGGCGAGTGGTGTATGCGACCAGAGTGTGGAGCTGCAAAAGGAGTGGAGACTGAGGGCTCTCGGCCCAGAGGCTTAGGAGGAAGCCGGGAACGGTTGCCATTGGAGCCTATCTGGCGTGTGTATGCGTCTGGTGTACTGGTCGCTAGGTTCCGTCCACGGCTCTAGTGTGGGAATAACGTGATTAGTAAGTGGGCCAGACGGGCATGAGGTTTTTTATTTGTTTTGTTTGTTTTGCATGTGCCTCCATAAACTGGATGTGGCCATGTGTTAAACTGGAGCCCAGTGTCTGTTGTGCCATTCCGCCTACAAAGGACGGCGATCCTGAGAGACTGAATGACCCCGGGACGGCGGGCCAAGATGGTGGCCGAGGTATGTAAGGTGTTACATATGGTGGTGGATGCCGTGGGCATAATTGGCACAACTGAATTCGGCGCAGTGGTGGACGAATTTGTGCCTGAAGTGGTACAAGTGCAAAAGTCTTCTGCAGCAAGATTGAAAGGGGCGGAGGATTTTTGTGAAGACAGTGTGCTAAAAGGAGACTCACCAGCAAATGAGGTCTTAGTTCTTGTGGGAGTGAGAGACTGTGTCCTCTCAGTGGAGAGAGGAGGAGAAACTGTGCATGTAGAGACTGTGCTGTCTAAAAGGACTGTGTTGCTGGCCTGAAATTTTGTTTTGCATGGAGGTACTCTTGCCCAGCTGAGGCAGGTTATGAAGGAGTCTGAGCAGCTGACTGACAACCATTGAGAAGGAGAATGAGAAGTCCAAGCAAAGTTGAAGGCAGGACCGATGAGGGGTTATATAAGCATTCTGAACCATTCCACAGTCTGAGAAAGGTGGGACTACCACATTACAAGCAGTTGTTTGCAGGCTGGTGAGGTTGCAGAGGTCCAAGCAGGAAAGACGGATGGCAAGCGTAACCAGCATATGAGTGGTGTGATGTTTGCCTACAGCAGTGTGGACATGTGCATGAGGGGATGTCCCGTGGCGATGTTGATGGGGCCGTATCGTTCATACAAGAAGGGGTCCTCCTCAAGAGAGATGGTGTGCTTAAGGGACCTGCGTGGCCCTGTTTGCACAGGGGCAACCATCTGGATCAGCCAAGAGCATGCTTTCCACGGTCCAGCAGAGGAGCCTTGTTGTGAGTGGTCACAAAGTGGAGTGTGTGCTCCTGACTGCCCATCTCAGGAGGAGGCCACAGCTGCTGGCCCTGGAGTTCAGGTGAATGAGCCCCACCCCAGGGCTGACATGGGAAGACTAGCAGGCAGAAATCCAAGACTGAGACCAGACATCAAATCTGATAAGTCTGCTCCAGTGGGGTTGGTGATGTGCTGTGGGACGCTGTGCATGATCTAAATGAGGACTTGTTGGGCTATGACAGAGGCCCAAATACATGGCGTGACAAGCCAGAAGAGTCTGTAAGAGCAGTGGACATGTGCAGAGTCTGATGTTTTATTTATGACATATATGCAATGATGCCTATTGAAAATGCTAATAATGGGTTAATGTACGTGTAACCAATAGCTATTTCCCCCAGCTCGGAGCGGGGGACCTATTTGGTGGCGGGTCACGAGCTAGCATTTGTTACTGAAATGTGTGAATCTGCTTCTAAAATTGGCTAAAACAGTAAGAGGAAGCAGCTAGGTCTGCCCTTGGAGATCATGGCTGTCATGCGGCTATGTTTCAAGTTATGCGAGTGTGAATTCAGCTTCTGCGGATAATCCGCAGCCAGCTATAGAGCAGGACAGCTCAAGTATGCCCTTGAGATCGGGAGGTTAACTGTGCAGAGTTGTGTGTTTTGTGGTGGTTTGACACATTCTGGAGAAATGGGGTTACCTCACTACAGTTTTAGGTGATTTCTACTGCGGTTGCCGGTGGTAGCAACCAGGTTCCCTCTGCATCCTCCTGCTGAAAAAAACTTGTGAGAACTGAGGTCCAGGCAGCGGTGTGTGATGCGTCTGGGTTTACAGTCCGTAAATGTCTGTACCACCATGACCCCCAGCGCACAGTGTGTACGCGGTATGATATCGTGCAACATTTGGGTTGCAGGTGAGGCCTGCTATAGAGTTTGTGGCTGGTAATAGCACAATGTGTGCAGGTGCGTTGTGTATGGGGAGTAGGATAGCAATTTGAGACTGGTGCTGCCAATACTGTGTCGCCCCCATAGATAGATGATGTGGTTGCCACGTCAGAATCAGGTGCGCTCTGCTGGTGGGGAACAAGGTGATGGAGTTGCTGGGGATGAGCTACGGCTGGTGCATTGCCCTGGAAGGGGAGTCTAAACCTGGAAATGAGGGTTCTGCTGTCTATGTATGTGGGAGACTTTGGAGTTTATTGAGTGTGCATAGTTAGTGACGCGTGTAGAAACCCTCTGTGAGAGCCTCCATGTCAGTGGGGGAGTGGACGCTGTAGTGTGTCAGTGTTACAGTGTAACTGTTGGTGATTACTCTGATGGGCTAGTGATGAAAATCTGTTAATGAAACGTGTGCATATAGGCCGATTTTGTGTGCAGTCCTGATCAGTGTTTTACAGAAAGGGGATCTGTGATGAAATTCCATATTGTGACCCTGCATTGTTTGAAGAGCAACGATGTGCTGAGCGGTAGGCACTGGTCACAATTGCCCCAGTGGTCGGCTATATATGTAGTAGCTTTTCTACTGCAGTGGTCAGTGAGACTGCAGTGATGGTTGGAGGGAATAAGTGAGACGCTATTACCAGAGGAGGGGGATGCAGGCTCAAGCGCTAAGTGCAGGGGACAGGTCAGTGTGTTTGGACTCAGATGGTATAAGGAAATCCCTGTGAGAGAAACTGAGGTAAAAGGCAAGGGTTTCCTATGTGTAGTAGTTTTCAGCAGTGCCCCATGAGGTATACTAGCAGGTTATACTGAGATTTCTACATTTGAGGAGTTACAGGGGATGTGGAGGAAAAATGTCTCCATATGTTACTGTCAGTATGGTCTGATCAGCGATCTATAGAGTGTGCTCTGTCTTGACCCGGTCTGAGCAGGCAACATCCTGACATAGGTTGATGAGGTTGGTGATCGTTAATGAGACATGTTCACTGTAAACTTTCTGAGAGGGTCGAAACATCCTCTCAGATGTTTGTTGTAGCAGCGATACGCCAAAAGTAATAGAGAAGTCCGTAGACCAGTGTACAGGGTTGTCTTGGTGTTGACTTCTGGTGGGATGGTGGGAACATTTGATAGTGGGCCAGACACAGGAATAGTCCCGGACAGATGCTAAGAGTCTACCAGGGTGATGGGTACAAGGAGATGTTGGAGGAAGTATTCTCACCAGGGTGATGTGTTAAAGTGAGTTGCTAGCACAGCCGAGGAGAAGGTGTGCTTAAACCTAGTGAGATGCAGGTGGGATGAAGGCGTCCTCAGGACATTATTAAAGTACCTGGCAATATACATGATGTCGAGCTATTCCCTAGAGGTTTTCCAGTGGAGACCTTGCAATGCTACGCTTGCATACAGAATGTGGTGTATCTTCATTAGCAGGGCATGTATGTGTTTGCGGTCACCTTTAGTATGTGAAAACTGACATCAAAAGGTCAGGAGTGGTAATGTGGATCAGAAGTCATTTGATGGGGGAGAAGTTGGCTTTATGGTGGTATTTTAGACCATGAGCTAACCATAGTTCGGTGACAAAAACTGGTTATGAAAAGTGTCTGCCAATAGGAAAATGTAGGGTGTCCCCCTGACTAATGAAGATTCACAGAATGGTGTGAGATGGCTCACTGTGGGAGTGTTTTGCCCCCGAGGAAAAGGTTGTTCATGTGAGAAAGACCTGCGGCCTTTATCAACGGGGGGGTGCTATGTGTGGCCAGGACCGCGAAACTCAGACGTCGCAGGATTCTGCACTAGGTGGCGAAACAGCGGAGATATGCTGCCGACGAGCCATCGAACTACTGGATTCCGGTTGGGGGAGGCAAATTTGGCGTCGTAACATAGGTTACTGACATGAGTTATCTAGTGTGGTCTGCTATGCGGCTGTCACTTTTGATGGGTTGGCCTTTCCCGGGACAGGTCAAAGCGTTGGGTGGGAGGGCCGTCCCCACGTTCCAGGCGCTGGCTACGGGTTCGCAGGAATTTACCAAGGATATAAAAAGCCTCTCTGTCTCTGCAGGTGTTCGAGGGGGGGGGGGCGTGGTCTTGCTAATCCAGGAGTGTGGGAGCAGCAAAAGGAGCTGGAGAAGAGGCTCTGGCCCCAGAGGCTTAGGAGGGAAGCCGGTGCCATTGTGATATGGCAGTGTATGCAGTTGTTGGTATCTGGACGCTAGGTCCCAGTCCGGTAGAGAGGGAACTAACGTTGATTAGTCTGTGGCATACCGGCCCTACTGAGGTTTTTTTATTTGTTTTGTTTGTTTGCATGTGCTCAATAAAAAACTGCTGTGGACCAGTGTTAACTGGAGCGTGTCTGTGTGCCACTTCCGCCTACAAAGACGGCGATCCCAGAGCTGATTGACAACCTCGGGCCGGGCCAAGATGGTGGCAGAAGGTATGTATAAGGTGTTAGAAAATTGTTTATATTATATATTTTTATATATATATATTTATATATATATATATATATTTACTATATCTAAAGAGATATGTGTGTCTGTGTGAGTGTGGCATTACATATACGTTGAGAGAACAATATGATAACCGTAGTAGGTGCATATTTATTGTATTTGTTATATGTATGTGGTAATATATATATAGTATATATTTCTAATATATATATCTATACTATACTATCTTTCTTTTATATATTCTCTTATACACGCATCAACGCACATATAGGGCCACATGAATGGAAAATGAAAAGGTGTAAAACTCCCTTTCTTGTCCATATAAATCAATTAGCGCCAGCAACACTTTCATTGCATTAGGGCTTGGGGAAATTGTGAAGTCACGTGTGTGACTTGTTGCTATGGTGACAAAGTGAAGTTAGAGATTTTTACAGTTTTCATACATGTGGCCCATAGTGAAAAAAAGAATTATTGGTAAACTGATTTCGCGTGTTCAAAAAACGCCCCGCAGAGTTCTATACACAATGCAATAAGCAGTGTGCACTCACCCCAAGGGTTTTTCAGCTCCTTACTTTTTTATGAAAAACGCTGCTTCTACACGACTATATATGATAACTCACCTGTACGAGGCTGACTGATTTGTAATGTAAAATTTATAACATAGGATTACTTTGTTTGTTTTATTTTTGAAATTTTTTCTTTTTCGATTCCATTTCCATCATGCATTTCATGTGATGATAAAGGGGTTGTGTGACATTCCTGGAAAAAAACACGAGAAACACATAGAGGATGCACGTCTTCCCAAAAAAGCCTGAAAAAGATCAAGACATTGGTTTATGCAGGCACCAGAACATTTTCCAAATGTGGATGAGTGGTATTACGAAAATTTTACAAGGCAAAAAAAAAAACGGGCAAACATAGACTTTGTTCGAAAACACTTTGAAGTCAAGAAAGAAAGCCTATGTATCACTGTGTATTATGCCTCAGGCTCCTGCCCGATGCACTCCCACTATATTTCCACCACTGTGAACAATCATGTCAGAATGTTCAACTTGGTCAAGGAGTCGATGGGAGAGCTGCAGGGGATGGTTAGAAGTGAGCATTGGTGACAGTGGTGTGCTTCTAAATCAAGTACTTTCCAGATAGACCACCAAACCCAAAAGAAAAGGCAAAGATAGACCACAAATGCATCTGCTGCAGCTGAAATCGAAGAAAATTATGCCAGAGTGGATACAAGAGCACCGCAACAGTTGGGGTGTTTTGTGCCAGTCACACTTTATGTGTAACGTACCAGGCTTTACATTCTCTTCAAACCTCAGGTGAAGAATGGTGTCATCTGATAAGTCTTTCCAACTGATGGGGGGTCAATCACAATACTACTTGTAAAAAACCAGGCAAATTTATGAAGCAAAAAAATGTGGCAATTCAGGACGGCCGACACTATGAGATGGGGAAGATAAAGGTTGGGTTGTTGTTAGTCATTTATAAATATATATATACAGAATAAAGGTGTATTTAGGGGGGGGGGGGGGGGGGAAGTGTGATCTTGCTATCAATCCTCCTCGTCTTCTTCAGGTTCCTCAGGTCCAGGATCTCACAGCTAAAGTCAATGGCCCTTGTGTGTCATTCAATGACTCACCCATGGATGGACAAGGACGGGACCTCAGGGCCCCTGGATATTATTAGACCTCACCTGGGAGATTCATCTAATTGGTAACATGAGAAGTGAGAGTCTCACCTATCAATGACTCGCTCTGTCTCTTATTGTATCACGGTGAATGAATGATGGGAATGGTGACGGGGTTCTTAGATCATATGTGATGTGATTCAGTGTCTTCCCCTACACAGGCATTACTCTAGTTTGTGAAGAAGTGATCTGGTGAGTGTGTGGCACCCCCGTGTGTCAGGAGGGACGGGAGCAGCAATCCAGTGCCCCAAGCCTCACCTCATTCACTGATACGAAGTCTAGACCTGACACCAGAGATTCACTGAATGCTGAATTGGAGAGAGGTGACAATGGGAATGCTGGGAATTATAATAACACAGGGGTATGATGGGTATTGTGGATGATGATGAGAGGTGAGGGGAATGCTGGGAATTATACTTAACACAGGGGATGATGGGTCTGGATGATGGGAGGTTGAGGGGATGTGGGAAATTATACATAACCAGGGGATGATGGGTCTGGGTGTAACAGGGGAGGTGAATGCTGGGACATTCTCACTACACAGGGGTGAAATGGGTCTGGATGATGGGATATGTGAGGGGAATGCTGGGAATTTACATAACACGAGGGGATGATGGTGTCTGGATGAAGAGGTGAGGGAGTGCCTGGGAATTTTACATAACACGGGATGAGTGGGTCTGGATGATGAGGAGGTTAGGGGAATGCTGGGACATTATATAACCACATGGTATGATGGGTCTGGATGATCGAGAGGGAGGGGAATGCAGGGGACATTTTACTTAACACGGTGATGATGGCTGTGGATGATGAGAGGTGATGGGAATGTTGGAACATTATACATAACACAGGGGATGATGGCTGTGGATGATGAGAGGTAAGGGGAATGCTGGGACATTACATAATAACACATCGGGTGATGGGTCAGGGTACCTGAGAGGTGAGGGGAAAGATGGGACATTATATCATAAACACTAGGGGATGATGGCTACTGGGTGATGATGAGGAGGTGTGGGGAATGCTGCGACATTATACATAACACAGGAGATGAATGTGGTCTGGGTGATGAGAGAGTTGAGGTGAATGTCTGGGACATTATACATACCAGGGGCTGAAGGGTCTGGATGATGATGGATCCTTGTGTTATTCAGGTTCCGTATAAGGTGTCAAGGATGTCGCTGTCTATGTCTCCATGGAGGAGGTGGAGTACATACGAAGGACACAGGGTTCTGTAACTGGTGTCATGATGGAGGTTTGTGCCACGGCCGCTGACATACAGGTGAGAGCGAGAGAAGACACAGTCTGAGGGTCGTGCACAAACTCTTCCCTCTCTCGAATTGAAAGTTTTGAGACATATATGTATCATAGACAGATTATCCGAAGCTCATGTACCCATCACTGTGTGCGCTCTACAGATGGATACAGTAGGAGACAATCCAGCAGAGAGATGTCCCCGTCCTCTGTATTACCCCTGGGATCTGATCCAGAGGAAATGTCCCAGAGGAATCATACAGGTAGAGGGAGCTGAAGTCTCCTCATAAATATGACCGAATGGAACAACCTGCTCTTATTTCACTGGTTTTGTCTCTTTTGGGTGGACAATACTGAATTGATATTAAGTTGTGTCGATGAAGCAGAAGAGGTGACATCAGGGACTTCAGGTAGATGAGAGGCCTATACACCATATCTGTATACGGTGTGGACCTCCTGCAGTCAAAGTTGGACTCCTAGATATGTGGGGGGTCTCTGTTGTTGACTCTGTCTGCTGTACTGAATGTTCCCCATATGTCACATCAGGAGTGAAGATCTGACTGATACTGAAAGGTGGAGGCTGCAGAGATATGATGAGGAGCGACGTGCCGGAGGATGTGTGTGTGCGTGAAGGAGGAGATCCAGAAAGATTGTGACCCACAGGTGAGTAGTAATGAATTAGAGGTTTCTTCAGGGATCTGTTTTTATCCCTGGTGACGGGGCCTGAGAGGTGACTTCTCTGCCATGGCTTTCTAATGAGTCCTTGCCGTACATGTGGGTTAGGGTACGGTTGTGGGGTTTCACCTGCTGTAGATGCAAACATCTGCACTGACAGCGGGATCTGAGGACACTTAGTAGATCACTTTAGAAACAGTCAGGGGTCACATAATAGATTCTGGAGGCAAAAAGGAAAATCCATTTCATCCTTTAAGGCCAGAATTTGTGAAGGTTTAAATAGAAAGACTGGGAGGAAGTGATTCCTTTTTCTTTTTTTCTTTTAAAACCTTCTATATATTATGGGACATTTTATTGCAGTGTTCTGAGGCTGTGAGTATGGATATCTGCTCTCATGGGACAACTTCTTAGGCCATTTTTTCCATAGAACAGCCTGAATTCTTATGTGAATTGGATCCAAACAAGGTCCTGGAAACCTTTATTACTGTTAGTATCTGTGAAAACCTCGCCTTATGTTTATTCCACCACTCTAGAGTATGCTCTTAACATGGAGAACTGGGTGACTGCAGCCGTTAGGCTGTACCAGGACATCATCTTCCCAGTCTTGAGACTCAGCTGGAGTTGTGCTCTTTGTCTCATGATGATCTGGTACATAGCATCATGATGTGGTTGTCACTATCCAGATGTTGTCCACTGGTATTCAAAGTGCGCGCCCATTGGTATTGAAGGGCCAGATGTATGGCACGACAGGACAGACCTGATTGAGACAAGGTTGTGCTCTCAGATGTTCTTATCTCAAGTCCAGGTTTTATGTGAGATAAAAGTGATGAGTGAGTGTAAGAGCAGAATCCTGGGTAGGTCTGTGTATCTATTGTTACAGCATTATACAAGGAATTTATAAGGCTGCTGTCACACAGGCAGTGTTCTCACTGTAAGGAGTGAAAGTCAATGAGAAATACAACAGGTGAAGTCCATCATCATCTCCAGCGAGTCCGTTTGGTGCAGCACATACGCAGCGAAACAGGCAGTGAATGACTCCATAAGGTCACTGTGGTGTCAATCAGGGGCTGGAGACGACTGATCCACAGCTGCTGGAAAGGCCATAGGCCTGCCACCACATCCGGGTTCCCCACACAGGGCTCATGGGGGTGTTCTGTGGAATTAGGCATCAGAGTATTACTTGTAAAGTCTCGTGCTGCGGTCCATCTCCTAGGTGTCTTACCGTGATCTTGTATCCCGTTGTACCTTGTACACTCACCTGTCCCTGCTTCCTGCTTCTTTCTAATGGTCGCTCTGGGTTGGCGCGGGGTACCTCATTCGCGTTAAGGTCACGCACGTGCTGGCTCTATAGATTTTGATTTATTTAGTACACCCCCCCTGGCTCTCCCTGGCCGTTTGTTGGTGTTTTGTTAGGAGTTTAGTGAGAGTTGTGATGTATTGTAGTTCCGTTTGTAACCAGACCTTCTCCTTTTCCTGTGTCAAGAATTTGCCCGCCCTTTCTATATCCGAATCCGCCTCTTGATTCTGTTACCACGCTTCTTTTTCCGGCAACCACCACACAAGCCTCGTTCACCCTCAGGAGCAAGCGAACTTGTAGGTCTTCCCGCCGCAGCAAATCCAGCCAGTTTGCGGTGGGCTCTGGTGAAAAACGTTGGTGGGCTTTCTTAGACTCCACAACACTGACGTGGCTTATACCTTGCTTGTGTTGAATCCTGAGAATGATCCACCTCCTGCCTTGATAGTAACTAGAAGGTCTTGGTCTCATGATCCTTCAACCAATTTCAGAAACATTTCTAGCTGTGTGATTATGTCCCAACTCTTAGGCGGGAAGATCCTATCTGTACCGGAGGGTGAGAAATCAATATGTATGGGTTTCATGATGTGCAATAAGGCCTACCTTATCATCTTTAATCACCACAAGCTATTTTGTTATCGGAGCAAGCTCCATTCATTAAGGACGGGCACTTTTGGCTATTCTTGGTATATGTGAGTATATTATCATCAAGAAATTATCTGGTTCTCTGTAAGTATCACTTTATATTCTGTAGCTGCGTCTGACGTTAGGTGTATACTTATTATCAAAAAGGACTGATTTTGACACAATATAGACAAATGGTGGTCATTTCCACATAACTAAAGGAGATGGACCCCTTTTTGTGCAAGCTTTGTTATTGTTTCTTACCTGGTCATTACCTCAATATTGAATTGGAGAATTTGTGGCCAATTGGTTTATAACACTATTCTACTCTGCATTTGGATACATTTGTCCAAAAACCTTTTTTCCTGATAAATCTGCCAATTTGCAGGGCACATCATTTTAGGTTGACGACTTAGGTGTTAATGTATTAGCGCACAAATTTGTTGATGGATGCATTATTTTGCATATTGACATTGTATCTTCTTATTTACAATTTTTCCATATAGGATTTTTTGGTCTTTCAAGTATAGGGCTTGTGTTGTCCAGTGATTGGGTCACCCCGTCCAGGAGCGGAAGTGCTCCACTGCGAGGTCAGGATTGTGGGTTAAGGCAGATTAGAATAATGATCATTAAATATAAAATTTTAACTATTATTATTATTTATTAGTAAATGTTATGTTTCATCTCTATGGGACAGTTCCCTTTTCCCTGTCTCTGTGTCTTTTTATAGTCAGGTTTTTTTCGTCCTGTGATATTTGGTGTAATTTAGTGGTTTTGTCTATGCCACATTATGTGTTCAATTTCATCCTGTGATTTCTCTTTCCGTGATGTGCAAGGCTGGATTCACATCCAAATAAGGAGAGAGCACCTTTCACTTTGATGAGTGACCCATAAAACCTTTCCCGGACCACAACGTTGCTTTCACCAGCTTGTGGTGTTCCAGCAATGGTTGCAGGGTGTTTATTCTCTGATATGTTGTCATGCTGACACGCCAATATCCATCCACTCATTGAGCAGAGAAAACGTTGATCATCAAAGAAAACAACTCTTTTCCCATCAGCAGAGGTTCAATTCTGATATTGCCAGGAAAACGGAAGCTTTTTTTGCTAATGCATCTTGGTTAGCAGAGGTGCACTGATATCCGTCTGCTCCAGGTCCCCATACACAGTAAGATTAGCAGAGGTGCAGTGAATTCTGTCTGTGTGTTTTTTTTTTTTTCTCCGGCGTCCTCCTTTTACAGTATGGGTTTGCAGAGGTGACACATGATAATCCGTCTGCTACGGGGGCCCCAACTACACAGTAGGGTTACAGAGGTAGCAGTGTACATCCGTCTGCTCTGGGAGGCCCCATAAACCCTAGGGTTAGCAGAGGCAGCAGTGGACATCCGTCTTGCTGCATGGCTCCATCACTTGATGGTTAGCAGTGTGCTGTCAACATATGTCTGCTACCTGGTGACCTTTAAACACTAGGTTAGTAGAGGTGCGGTGACATCCATCTGCTCTGGAGTGTCTCAATACACCTAGGGTTTTGCAGAGGAGTAGTGACATCAGGTCTCTGTCTGGGGACCAATAAGTCAGTAGAGTTAGCAGAGGTATAAGTGACATCTTTCTACTCGGGCCCCTTTTTGCAATAACATTAGCAAAAGTGTACTGCTCAGGCACCATATGAGAACTGTTTGCTGTTGTGTTCTTAAATTGCCTTATAATATAATCAAGTGCTGTGTGCAGACAGCGTCACCCTATCCACACCCTTAATACTCAGCAAGCCTGCGCAGCAAGCAGGGTATTTCTAAATGGAGCTACGTCGATGTCGCGATGCAGAATGTGGGTCATAATTCGTGGTGCGGCTGGATCTGGATCCATCTTTTGGCTTTGTTTAAAATACTTAGTAAAATTTGCATGAGTTTTCCCAGCCTTAAATGGTGTTCATTTGAAAACAGAATTCCGTTAAGAATGTTTGAAGGAAACTGCGTTTGGTCTTCTCTAAATTATAAAGTAGAAGATCTCATGCAGCCCTCTGCAGAAGTAAACACGTAGACCCTCTTAATGTAACACCAGGATG
Source organism: Phyllomedusa bahiana (assembly GCA_025379985.1). Lineage (NCBI taxonomy): Eukaryota > Metazoa > Chordata > Amphibia > Anura > Hylidae > Phyllomedusa > Phyllomedusa bahiana. The sequence goes on from JAODAL010064007.1 coordinate 12,782, forward strand.
TCACAGCAACTGACCTGTCAAATAATCCCCCCAATCCATGAAGAACCATCTCTGAACCAAAAAGAGGAAAGCTTATCAGAAGCGCAGGATCATGTCGTATAATCCATTGATGAGGAAACCTATCTGACCTTCCACTAGATGGTTATCCAGGAGTGCAGACTGTCTGTATAATCCTCTCAATCATGATGAACCATCTTTCTGACCCATACTGGTGGTTATCACAGGTAACAGGCATAAGACGGAGAAACAGTTTTCCATGTGGTCAGTGTGGTCAAATGGTTTACAAGACGTTCATCCTAGTTGCACACGAGAGAGAATTCACACAGGTGAGAAGGCTTTTTTCATGTTCAAGATATGTGGGAACTGTTTTAAAAGATTTAAACATCTCGTTAAGACACAAAAGTGATTTAACACAGGAGAGAGCCTTTTTCCATGTTCTGGATTGTGGGATTGTTTTACAGGCAGATACGTCTCACGTTTACATGAGGAAGTACACAGGAGAGAAGCCCTTTTCATGTTCCGAATGTGGGAAATCTTTTACACAAAAACAGAATCTAGTTGTACATGAGAGAAGTCACACAGGAAAGAAGCCTTTTTCTTGTTCAGAATGTGGGGGAATATATGTTACACTAAATAAAACAGTATCTAGTTGTACAGAGAGAAGTCACACAGGAAGAAGCCTTTGTCTTGTTCTGAAATGTGGAAGATTGTTTGACACTAAAACAGAATCTAGTTGTACATGAGAGAATTCACACAGGCGAGAAGCCTTTTTCATGTTTAGAATGTGGGAAATGTTTTACAAATAAGCATAGTTTAGTTTTACATGAGAGAACACACACTGGAGAGAGGTCTTTTTCATGTTTAGAATGTGGCAAATATTTTACACGGAGATCAAGTCTGGATATACATTGAGAGAAGTCACTCAGGGAGAAGCCTTGTTTCATGTTTAGATTGTGGGAAATGTTTTACGAAGAATAAACATAGCTTTAGTTTCGACATGATGAGAACGCACACTGGAGAGAGGCCTTTTTCATTTACTTGAATGTGGGAAATCTTTTACACAAAAAATCATGTCTAATTATACATGAGAGAATTCACACAGGAGAGAAGCCTTTTTCATGTTTAGAATGTGGGAAATGTTTTACAAATAAATATAGTTTAGTTTTACTGAGAGAAACGCACACTGGAGAAGAGCGATGCCGTTTTGCATGTCCAGAATGTGATGAAATCTTTCAGACTTTAAAGCTGAATGCGTTATACACATGAGAGTATTTCACAACTGGAGAGGTAGCTTTTGCATGCTTCTGATATGGTTATTCATTTTGGTTACATCATAAATATACACAGGAGGGTAGGTGTAATGTCCATAAGAGAGAAATGTACATAAAACTTTTGAATCAGAACGTGGAAAAAATGTATTTGTTGTTAAGAGATGTGACCTTTGATAGTTCAACACACCTCAGATGTTCATGGATATAACCTTGCATAACACAGTGTGTTATGCCCTTACCGGACATTTGTGGATATACTTGTACGTCATAGCGGGGAAGTGAGTTTGTCCCAGTAAATGCGAAATACAGGTTCTGCCTTGGACGTACGTACGTGCTCACATGGGTTGACCGCACTACTGCAGCATGGAACCAGCTGTTAGTTTTTTACAGTTGGTCCATGCTGAGTCACCTATGGCTGGAGCTTTACTCCGGCCGGCTGTGGGTTGATTGACCTTTGTGGTGCTGCCGTGATAACTTGCGATAATGGCCTTATCATTGGCAGCTAAGGGAAAGACGAAGGATGGGGGCTCTGGATTCTCTCAGTCATTGTCTCTTCGGAAAACTCCCACTCAATGTTTTTGTGGCTGCAGATAGTTACCCCGCTAGCACATGATGCCTTATGAAAGTGTTCTTCCTGTGAAGTCCACTATGAGCCCCGGTCGTGCCATGTGTGTATGGAGCAGGGCATATGGTAGACAAGTTACTGTGTGTAGTTATGCACGTATGATAGCCACAAATTAAAAAGTAACATATAGGATAAGTAAAAAAATTAAAAGGGGAAAAGTAAAAAAAGCAAAAAATAAAATAAAAAACAGTTTACTCTATGCCCTTTCTCCTCTACAAACGCTGTCATCCCAAAACAGACAAAACAAAGTATTACATTTTTAGTATCATTCATGTGAATATATGAACTGGGCCTATAAATCTGTCATTGGTAGTTAATCTGCATTGTGAACACCGTAAAAAAAATTAAAGAAGATGAACTGGACAATGAAGATTTTTCATTCATCCTGCAGCATTTTAATAAATGTTAATAAAAAAGCAATCAAAAACTTCTTATAACGTCAAGGTGGTACCAATTGAAATGTCAGTTCATTATGCAAAAAGCTCCTCACATAGCTCGGTATACAAAAAAATTTAATATGTTATTTTGCTATCAGAAGATCGTGATCAAAAATAGTGTTTACACAATAAAAACTCATTGTTATTAAAAAACGATCCTCAACATGAAAAATTACTATGTAAATGGGGTATCATCGATACTCGTATTGACAGTGTGCAAAACTAACATGTCAGATATACTTACGGTGAACGCTGTTAAACTAAAAAAAAAATTGCTACTAGAATTGGCAGTATTTTCTTTCACGCTGCCTTCAAAAATGGTGTTAACAAGTTATTTAAAGTCGTGGTCTCCCGAAAATGATATCAATAAAAATGTCAACTATCTGCAAAAAAAGCCCTACACAGCTCTGTACACCACAGGAAAAAGAAAAGTTCGGGCTCTCATCTGCGGCCGGATGCAAAAAATGTATTTTCCTTGTATATATGCAGCTATAGAACAAAACAAATATACAAAATGGGTATCGCTAATATTCGTATCGAGCTGTGTGTAAAGCTAGATGTCATTTACACCGCATGGTGGACGCTGCAAAAAATATAAAACACTACCGGTTTGTTTTTTCTTCATTCCTGTGTCCTGTCCGAAAACCTTGATAAAAAAAAGTCAAAGATGTCATATGCACCCCAATATTTTGTGTTACAATTGAAAATACATCAACTCATCCCGCAAAAAAACAAGCCCTTATTTAGTGTCTAATTTACCAATAAAATCTGTATAAATTGTTTTTACTGTGTTTTCCCCCCAATTTTTTTTCATGGTCGTATTGCTAAACTATGGCCACATCTATTCGCCCAAGAATGCCACAATACACCCTAGATGAGGGTCTCATGATGGGTGTGATCCAAGATCAAGATGACTTCTGGAAGTTTTCAACTTGTTTGATACTTTAGGGGGATTTTGCACAATGCAACACAGGAACCTCCTAAATATTCTTAAACAGAAATGCTATAGCGCTTCGCCTCCTTTGTAACGCCCTGCCATGCACCTAATCAGCAGTTTTCACCACATGTATGATATTGCAAATTGGATGGAATTTGTGTAACAGATTGCGGGGGCTTTTTTTTTTCCAGGATTCCTTTTAAAAAGTAAACATCTTCAACTAATCCTTGCGTAATTCTTTTATCTCTTCAAATGTGAGATATGTATTATGTCAGCTTTCTGCTTTTTGAAATCCTGTATTTTGTACCTAATAAAATACATATTTAAAAAACATTAAACTTTTTCACCTAAAATTGCAGGTTGTTGGAAATTTTTTTTCATTTTCACAGCCTAACGCTACTAACATCTGTAAAATACCTCTGGGGTCGATATACTCCCTGCACCCCTGAATATATTCCTCAATGGGTGTACTTTCCAATATGGGGTCTTTTTAGGGGTTAAGTTTTAACACCTTACAGTGTCTGCAAACCTGGAATGGCGCCTAAAGAAAGTCGTAATTAAAATGAGACCCCAGAGTCCAGTAGCTGCTCTTCCTACTATTCTGGGGCTTGTGGTTGAGTCAAATAGCGCACTAGGGCATCTTATGAGAGATATCTCTGAAAACAGCAGAATCGGGGGATCAATGTTGAGTTGCACTTTCCTGGTCACATCTACTGTGTTCCTGTGAATAATGGCTAGAAATGGAAAATCTTCAGAAAAAGTGAAATTTAGAAATTGCACCTCTTCTTTGCCACATCAGAACTGGACTTGTCCTTAAAAATAAAAAATTTAAAATTATGAGCCTCTAGTGTCCTAAAAAAATAAAAGGTTGTTTAAAAAAAGATGCCAACATAAAGTAGACTTCAAACATAAAGGAGATGTTCATTATTTACTAATTTGTTGGATACAATTATCTGTCTGACATGCACAAATTTGTAAACTTTGAAAATGGCAAATTTTTTAAATTTTTTACAATTTTTAAATATTTTTCACAAATAAACAAGGATTGTTTCGTCAACCAAAATTAATTTTTAACTTAAACTACAACGTGTAAATGAGAAAACAATCTCAAAATCACACGAAAGGTAAAATCCTTTATATCAATCAGATTTTCAGGGAGATGTTCGAGTTAATTTTTATACCTATACAGGTGAGGAGAAGCTGGAACTACCATCCATAACTGGATACGTGGAACAACTTAGTGAAGAAAATTTGGCTCTAAGAGTGACAGAAAAAAATTGAGAGGCTAAAATACTTCATTCCTTTCAATGGCTAATTGAAAAGATGAGGAAAGCTTGCAAGCAGGGGTGTAGCTATAGGAGGTGCAGCGGTAGCAGCTGCTACGGGACCCTGCATCTTGAGGAGGCCTATAAGCCCCTTTTACACATAAGAAGTCACCGGTATTGGAAATGGCACATGGTAACTGGCAGGGGTGCCAATAATTCAGTAAAGGAAGTACTCCTGTCAGGGGTCCTAATCAAAAAGGGACCCAGTGATATGTTAAAAAATAGGAACTATTAATGGGTGGGAGCCCCATTTGATTTGACTGTATGGGGCCCTGAAACGGTTAATAAATGACTGATGGCAGCCCTGGTAATGGGGGGGGGGGGTGCCCCATTTCACTTTTTGCACCAGGGCTCAAGAACTTGAACTTACGCCTCTGCAGGCTGGACTAGATTAGACGACAGTACCATTAGTGGCAGCGAGAAGATGCCAATGGGGAACATTGAGGTCCAGGATAACAGGACTTAGTACATTTGGTGGTAGTACAGGTGGAGGCATTTAAAAAATAAAGATTTGAAGGGCTACAAAGAGGAGTAAGAGGTGTATGCAGTGTTACTGCTTGGACCTGTCTCAGTAATCAGATAGCGGGGATCTGTACATGACTTATCCTGGACCCCGTCCTCTATCTTACCAGCCCTGTTTTCCATCATTAAGGGACGTGAGTTATATTTATTGCATACATCTTGTTGATTTTTCCTTAGATGTTCCGTATTGTTGTTATCAACTGCAATTTTTCCCTGATGAACCCCCAGTCTAGGGGGAAACGCGTTGGAATATTGGAATATTTATGCGTTATTGATCATCTTCCTATGACGCATCATCAATTCATATATTAATGAACATCAAACGTATATTGTCTGTTGTATTGTTATTTTATCACAGCACTTTTTTTGTTTGTGCACCTCCATTTGTGGGATATGTGTTTTTCTTTTTTCATTTAGATGTAGCAGGGACAGGGTTAGTTTAGGTTCCAGTGTGGGGGCGCCCTTATTGGGGCATTTCCCCATTTTTTTAGGCAGACAGGTCTTTGATAGGGTATATTTTTAGGTGGGCTTTTCGTTTTCTTTCTCACTTCTTATTTTTTTTTATTAAAAGTTATGTTTTATGTATCTTTATTCTAGGTGTTATACCTGTAGTTGTTTTGGTGTATGCAGTGCACATCAAATAAATTCAGCCGTAAGACTTGTAAATCTAGCTGTTGGCAGCAGTAGAATACAATTTGTAGAAGCAGCAGGCACAGGAACTACAGACATGAGATGTAGTGTAGTTTAAATGTGTATTTCACATTGTCAAGAAGACGTGCTACAGTTTACTAGTCAGTGACATCAGCAACTGGAGCAACAAAATGGTCATAGATCCACACTTGATTCGTTTTTATAAATGTCAAACGATCCACATTGTGAGGGGAAAGACAGATACGTTTGTCAGTTATCACCCCGCCAGCTGTTCTGAATGTGCGATCCGAGATAATGCTGACTGCTGGGCAGGATAAAACTTCTTTTTTTTTTTTTTTTTTTAAATTATTTTTATTGAGAAGAAAGCTTTCCATCCGTAAATCAAAGATTTTA
>JAODAL010064008.1:0-18942 GCA_025379985.1 Phyllomedusa bahiana
CTTTGTTCTTTTCCCTGAGGGAGCTTAATTGGGTATTAAATCTAATTTAAGGCCCGAAAATTTTAAAACCGGGCCCTTAAAAGAAAAACCCCTTAAAAACCGGCTGAAAAAAAAAAAAAAAACCACTTTTCCCTAAAAGACATAAAATTTAAAAGAAAAAATTTTTAAAATTTTAATTTAAATAATTATTAATTTTTAAAAAAAAAAGATATAAAATAAATTATATTTTTTTTTAAATTAAATAAATATAATTGAGGAAAGGAAAGAGAAAAAGGGGAGAGGAAAATTTTTTTAAAAATTAAAATAATGGAGGGAGAGAAAAAGAAAAGAGAAGGGAGAAAAATAATAAAATTAAATTTTTAATTTTTTAAAATAATAATAAAATAAAAGGGGGAGAGAAAAAATTTTTTTTTTAGAAATATTAATTTTAAATTAATTAGAATAAATTAATAGAAATAAAAATTAAAAAAAATTTAAATATATATATATAAAATTTTAAATTTTTAAAATATAATTATTATAATAAAAAATTATAATAAAATATAATATATATATATATATAAAAATATAAAGTAGAGAAGGCAAAATGGGGAACCGGCGCACGGTTTTCCCCAAAAACGCCACTGATCAGGAAAAAAAATCCGAAATACTTATTATTTAAAAAGGCTGGGGGCGCTAACCCGCCAATCTAAAAAAATTTTTAAAATCAAATAAAAACCAACGCTTTCGCGCTATCCGGGGCGCTTCCTCAGGGGTAAGATAACGCATTTTTCCCAAACTTAAAAGTACAAAGACAGGAAATAGGTTAGAGTTCATCAATCAGATTAAAAAGGTACTGTTGGGTGTTTGGGTTTGTCCATCACACATCCCCCTCATTACGAAACAGATGGGAAGAGACGGGAGGAACAGGTCCTAAGGCCGATAATTTACATTTTCAACAGATACACCCGATATAAATCTTTTGTTTCTAAATTTTAATTACAAATTTTGATTTGTCTTTAATATCTCCTAAATTCAAGGTGAAATTAATGTGGTTTTGAACAATAATTTAAGACTTAATTAATTTGCATACTTTCGTTTTTTCAATATGTGCCAATGTGAAAACCCCAAAAATATTCTAAAAAATGTTATATATTTTTTTGTCATTTAAAAATTATTTAAAACTTTTGTGAAATGGGATCTAAATAAAAATTTTAAACTAGTTTTATTTAAAACAAAACCCCCCAATTTTTCAATAAATCCATGGGGAAAAAAACCCCAAAAAAATCTAAAAATGTCATTATTCGGGGGGGCTTGGCCTAGCATGTGAGGATGAAGACGTGCACGAGGAGCTCCGCTGGGCCATCCATAAAAGCCTTATACACCTGTCAAAATGACCCGAGGAGACTGGAAAAAAGGCAGAAGGGGGTGACAGTCGCTCGGACGCCACGAGCATCAAAACTTTTTTGCCCCCTCGGGGGCTAGAATGGCGCCGGTCCCTAGGCCTCCTCCCCGGGAGGGGGGCCCCATCTTCCCCGGCTGATGCGGGCTCCGGCGCCCCGTCGAACCTCGCAGGCAGCAACACACAGGGGGGAACTGTGCGGGCGGGGGGAGAAACCTTTTAGCAGAGAGCCCAGGCACCGTCGGAGAGGGAAACGCCCACAGCCACTTCCGGAGGTAGATGGCCGCACGAGGGTTTCGGGGATGTCACGTGCGGCGCCGCAGGAGGAGAGGCCATTAAAAAGGCTCTAAACCCCACCGGGGACATATACAACCCCAAAAACCTGGGTAGAAAAGAGGGCCCCGCAAAAGAGAGACTGCACGTGATACGGAGTCCCCTGCGGGAGGGATTGGAGGAGGGGGCCTGGAGCAAAGCCCGGCACCCATACTGTGCCCAAATGAGCCCAGGGCATCCATCCTTACTGCCACCACACAATAAGATGGCAGCACCTTTCGCCCCCCTAAATTCCCCAAGAAAAAACTCTCGGGGCCTTTTAGCAGATCTGTTTGAGGACTTCCCAGCAAGGGGGATCTCCATTCCCCCGCAGCTGTCGGGAAATGCGTACATGATTCTATCTTAATAGCCCTCGGGGCCACTCAGTCAATGTCACCGGGGGGATAGGGGGTCAGGCTCTGGATATGCCCCGGGGTGCAGACAACAGCCGCCTGATAACTAGCCCAAAGCAGCCTCCAGGCCAGAGATGACCCCTTTAGTATCAGGGGTCCCCCGGAACTGCAGGCACCCCCCTTCTTTTTTTGCCCACCAAAAATACCTATCGGCCTTGGCGGGACCTCAAGGCGCATGGAAGAAGACCTAGTTTTTTCAGACAGAGGTACCCACTATCCAAACAAAAGTCCAAAGCGGGAAACGCCAAAACACCACACGCACTTGATTTTTGAACTCAAGTGCGGTAAAACAACAACAAAATCTCTACCAAAATCTAGTGAAAATTTGATGATTCCGAAAAGGAACCGCGGGAATAATTTTTAGAATCCGGGGTTTTACCGAGACGGAAAACCAAAACTGGTCCCTTCTCTCACAGACTTTTTAAAAAAAACCCTGGGCAAAGAGGGGGGGTCCCCTATAAAAACGGAAGAGCTCATAGGGCCTTGAGGCCCCCTGTCGGGATCCCACAAACCACGAGATGTAATTTGCCACTTCATTACACGCCATAAAAAAAAAATTTAAAAACAGGCTAGGCACACAAACTTAATGCAAAAAGGGGGTGAAGGTGGCGTATTCCCTATTTGTCAAGGCTACTTTCGTCAGGTCTGCGCTGCCCCAAAACCTCGTATTGAAAAAAAAAAGGGCAGATAAATATAATGGGGATTCCCTTTGCCCTCCACGTGAGACTGAGGAGGCACAGTTACGTTCAGGACTCTCTCGGATCACCAAATTTCTTGACTTTTCAAAAAGCTACCTCCGCCCCCCCTTTCAGAAGGGGAAATTTTGGCTATAGGGCCCCTTTCGCCCCTATGCCCTCAGGATCGCCCTTATCCCACGAGGGTCGAAGTCCCCTGCATCTTCCCCAAAAAGAACAGCGCCTCTCCAGAGCCAGAGAACTGATTGCTTTGGAACGGAGGTTTGCGTACCCAAAGAACCCTTATCCATAATACCCAATGATCCAAATTGGGGATTTTTAGACGGCAATGCTTGGTTTCAGCGAATCCCTTTCAGAAGTGGGGGGGATGCGGACGGCTTTCCCCGGCCCACTAGGGCCACAGGGCCAAATTTATGCTTTTTTACAGAGTTATAAAAATTTGCCTCTTGGGCTAGTTAGATATGCATATTTGATGTCTTTGATATATAAATGTTAAAAAAGTGTTGATTTCGGGCGGGCCCCACGGATGCCTTAGTATCCTCGTCTTTCCCCTTATGTTTGCTTTGTCCCACCCCCCCATGGTGGGTCGCAAGCGCTTGTGCTTGCTTATAGCAGGAGGAAAATGCAAATTAGTGTTTCAGTTGCCTAGAAAAGGTTTGGTGGCTTTATTCAAAAGTTTTTCCATTTCAGATTTTTAGTATAAAGTTTTTTTTGCCCGGGGCGGGACGGGGGCGCCACATCCCAAATTCATTTTACTCCTGTTTAAAATATTTTGGTCACTATGATGGATTAAAATTCGCCCTTAATGTTAAGGGATTTAATATCCCGGAAGGAGGTCCCAATATTTTAAACAGCCTTCATAAACACGGACACAAATCCCTGTCTGCAAGAACCACATTATGAAGGGCACCGGGGCATATAAAACAAATACTTTCCCCTCTGGTGCCTAGCACAACCTTTCGGCAAATTAAAGGAGTGCCATTTTTTCCTAAAGTCCCCGATACAGTTGTTAGATTTTAAAACCGACCCCAAGGAGGTATATTTTCGCTAAATTACCATTGCCGGAGAACTTTTTACTATAGCAAATATTTATCACCAACCAGGGCCAGCTATCTTTCTATTTAAACCCTTGGGATAATTTAAACGATATGCAAGGGGAAAATTATTCTTTTTGGGGGATTTTTAAGAGCGATGAACCCAGGCAGGACCACCACAGGGCACCCCCCCCCTCGACCCCCCGAATAAACTAAAAAAAATTAAAAAACTTCTACACAATGCAGTCACGATGCCGGGTCTTATGCCCCGACCCCTCGGGATATACTTTTTTCTCATACCCTCACAAAAGATTAGCAGGGTTTGACTATACTTTCTCCAACAGTCCTACTTCCCCCGCCCGGAGATGACCATCGGTAACATATTGTTATCTGACCACGCACCGGGCCATTGCGAAATTTAGATTTCCCCAAAGTGTAGGGAAAGCCTTTAATTTGGGGGCTAACAGCCCTTCTTTTTGATTCGTCTGTTAACGGATTTTCCCATTCAATAGAGCATTTTTGGGGGAAGGGCCAGCAACGGACCCACCATTCCCGTTTTAAATGGGGGGCATTAAAATGCCCGAGAGGCATTTTAATTTTAAACATGGTCCCGACTGAAGAGGGGGGCGGCGGCAAGTTTCCCCTTTACAAAATTAACACAATTGGAAAGGCCCACAAAACTACCCCAAAATCTGGTCCCCAGGGTTTGCTGCAAATAAGATGAAACCTCCACCTTTTTAAAAGAAAAAAAAAACCCGATTTTTGGGACTTTGTCTGGTTCGTTCTAAACTAGGGAAAAAGACCGAGGAGACTACTTGCAAAGACAAAACAAAAGGGGAGGGAAAAAAAAAAAAGGGGGGCTAATTCCGGTTTTACCCGAAAAAAACCCGTAAATTACCCTCAAACACCTCTGCTCGCTCTGGGGCCCCTGCACTGGCTGACCTAAAACTTTTGGGTATCATGTCTCTTCCAGAGGTTAGGCTGGAAGACTTAGGCTGGAGGGCCCTTTACCCGAGGAACTGTCCGGGGTATATCAGCCCTACCTTAGGGAAAAGCCCGGGGCCGGGATGGCTTCACTGCCAGGTTTTATAAGCTCTTCGGTATAAGTTATCTGGCCCCTGCTTGCCCCTTCAAACCCGGTTTTTCCCCACGCAACCTTCCCCCCTTCCTTTCTACAGGCCCCCATTTCTTTTATCCTAAACCGGGGAAAAAATCCGCGGCTTTCCTAGTAAAAGGCCATCCTTTTCTGAACACAGACACAAATTTATGCTAAATTAATACCTCCAGATAAATTCCATATGCCGGATCGATACACAATGACCCAAATGGGGTTCGGTTGGGGAAAGGGAGGCCGAGACAAAACTTTTTAAAACATCGTCTTTTTAAAACCCTGTCAAAAACCCCCCCCGCAATGCTTTTTCGCTTTACGCGGAAAAGCGTTTGATAGAGTGGATTGCCCTTTATGAGATTGGCCCCGTTCTGCCGCTTGGGCCCGAGAATCTCAAAAGATTCTCGCCCTTTATAACACTCCCTCGGCGCAAATTTAAAAAAAATCTCTCTCTCAGCCCCATTCCATATTTGGAATGGCCGGACAGGGGCCCGCTTTCCCCACTTCTATAAATAATTTCTATGGAGTCCTTTCAGGCCACAGGAGGAAAGGGGAGTCAAAGGTATAGGTTGGGGAAAAGGACTCATAAAGTGCTGCATTTGCAACGATTTATTACTAAATATACTGAACCGGGGACCTCCCCGCGAACCCCGCTGGGCCGCTAGACCTCAGGGAGGGTCAGTAACTTTAAGGTGAATTACTCCAAAGGTGCGTTGAACATTTAACCTAGACCCCAGATGGGATCACTTTGGGGGTCCAAAACCCCTTCCCAGGGGAAGCGAATCCTTTTTACCTTGGGGTGCAGGTCCAAAAAAAAAGTCAAACCTTTTAAATTTAAAAATTTGCCAGCTTTAAAAACGGAATCAAAGGAGAAAAATCCAAATGGAAAAGGGGCTTCTCCCCGGATTGGGGAAAAATAAGCAAAAAGAATGTGCTACCCCGGGTACTGACCTCTTTCAGACCGTCCCACTTAGATTGCCCAATTTATTCTTTCAGGACTTAATAGTTTAAGGCGGTTTGTTGGGATAACAAAAGCCGAAATAGCAGAATGTTCGGTTTGGGCAAGGGAGAGGGGGGTGGCATTGCCGGACCTTAAAAAAATATTACTAGCGGCCCCACTACCCAAAATTTTTATTGGTGCCAAAAAGCAAATACCTTAAACGATGGATTCAAAATTTAGGAACAATCAAGTGGGAGGTTGTTTTCTTCCTTTCCATGGCTACCCCCTTACCTGCAAGTGTCGGGTTTTTCTAGTCCCCTTTAATCGCTAGCACGCTTTCGGTGTTCCTCTTAGGGGGCAATATAATTATATTCTCCAGGAGGCCCCTGATTCCTTAAGGAGATTTCCCGGGGTTCATATATCATCAATTGTCTATTGTCAGGGGAGGGGCAGGAAAAAAAGCAATTGCATTGGAGATTTTGTGACCACAGTCCCTCTTTAAGTCATTGAGGACGGTCCCAAAAGGGGATCGCACCCCCAAACACTTGGGTCAAATTTTTCCCAAATTAAATTTTTTTTTACAAAAAATAAAACTAAAACTCGTCCTAAACTTAGTCTTTCTGTTTGACAACTAGGCCCAAGACAGACATCAACAACAACTATTTCCATCCTGTACAAAAAGAGATGCAGGCCACCCCTATAAACGCCCCAATTCCAGACTAACTGGACAGGATTGGTTTTTTTAGTTTTTTTGATGAAGATTGGTTAAAAAAGCCTGTACCCTGGTAATAAAGGGATCATTTCTTTTAGGATACAAGAACTCACTACAAAGTTTTATCCCCAAGGTACAGGGTGCCCAAATTTTGCATGCAATTTACCCGGGATTTCCGGATGCATGCTGGAGGGTGGAAGGGAGATAGGAACATGGCCCTATCTGGGGGGGAGGTAAACCCCTGCAACCTTTTGGAAAAAGTGATAGATCTCATTCAGACTATTACGGGTGTAGCACTACAAAACACGCCTGCAGTCACTCTACTCTTTATCATACCTCTAAGTTTAAGAGCCCTAAAGGGAAGCTTGATAATATTCTTGTTAACGGCCGCTAAATCATTGATCCCTAGGAGGTGGCGCTCAACGCAGATTCCCACTATGGCTGAATGGGTTAAAGAGGTTCTCCAATCTGCAGCGTATGGAGGAATAAGAGCAGATACGACCACATGTTAGATCGGCATGGAAAGATAGGGGGGGAGTGGATGGCCTTTGTTGGCTCTGACGCTTTCAAATCACTAGCACTCACAGAATAGATCTTTCCCTTGTCCTGGCACGAGATCTTAGCCCTAGTTTGGAGACAATTCTCTCCGGGATTAATTTTAATTTCAATTTTAATTTTTTTTTTTTATTTCAATAAGCGTGTGATCCATTGGTGCGCTTGGTGGTCCCACCCAGTTGGTTCTGTTTTTGCTTATTCTATGTTATTATCCTTATAATTTGGTTTCTGTTTCTTGAGCAGCTATTGTCATCGTATTATGTTCATATACTAACGGTGTATGACCTTGAGTGATTTATGATTGTTACACTCCAAAAGATCCTCTTGTAGGAACGTGAGTATACGGGATTTTCCTGATATGATTACAGGCACGGACCTAGTTGATTATCCATGCTCACCACTGTATGTTAAGCTCACTCTGTATACTTTCTACACTATGTGAAATGAATATGCTTTATATACCGTTTCTGACTGTTTTCCTGTTATATATCTGCTGTACCTTGCGTGCTTTGCTTCAATAAAGCTATTTGAAAAAGAAAATGTCATGTATGTCATGTTTTGTTTTACCAATTTTGTGAATATGCGTAAAATATATACGAATAAAAAGATTTTGGAATAATAGTAATATAAATTTTTGTGTTTTCCTACCCACTTAACGGATTAATTCCATAGCTTCATTCAGTCCACGAGGATGTAAGGTACCCAGCTTACAAATCCAATACATCTCTTTTTTCCTTAGTAATTGGAATTTGTTTGGGCTGTGTTCTGGTACAGTATCCACAGCTGTAATTTTTAGTACATCAAAATTTTGGTCGTGTAGCTCAGTCCCCAGGGCACTTCCTTAAGTCCTTTGCAGAATTAATATCAGATGAGTGCCAAAAAATCATCTGTTTCGTAATGAGGAGGATGTGTGATGGACAATTCAACACACCAATCAGATCACCTTATTAAATCTGATTGATGTAACATCTAACCTATTACCTGTACTTTGTACCTTTATAATGTTTGGAATAGATGCTGTATATCATTGACCCCTGAGGAAGCGCCGGATAAGCGCGAAACGCGTTGGTATTTATTTGATTTTAAATTGTTTTAGATCGGCTGAGGTTAGCGTCCTAGCCTTTTTAGAATAATAAAGTATTCTTCTGGATTTTCCTGCCTGCATCAGTGGCGTTTTTGGGACATACACGTGCGCTTCCACCATTTTGCCTTCTCTGCTGTCCATTTGGCGGGTTACCGCTCACGGGAACATCAGCAGCCGTATACAAGGGCTACGGCTACAATAAAAGCCCTGTATGCTAATATGAGAGTTGTGCCTCTACACTAAAACCGCAACTCCAATAGGTGAGTAGACTAAAATACTCACTCCTATACGTTCTATACCAAACATACTTCACCATTTGTGCGCCCCCTCTTTCCTTCTTTCTCTTTTTTTATATATATATTTATTTTTTTATTTTATTTTTTTCATAGGGAAAAAAAGTATTTAGTCAGCCATCAATTGTGCGAGTTCTCCCACTTAAAAAGATGAGAGAGGCCTGCAATTGACATCATAGGTAGACCTCAACTATGAGAGACAAAATGAGAAAACAAATCCAGAAAATCACATTGTCTGATTTGGAAAGAGTTTATTTGCAAATTATGGTGGAAAATAAGCATTTGGTCACCTGCAAACAAGCAAGATTTCTGGCTCTCACAGACCTGTAACTTCTTCTTTATGAGGTTCAACTGTCCTCCACTCATTACCTGTAGTAATGGCAACTATTTGAACTTCTGTATAAAAGACACCTGTCCACAACCTCAAACAGTCACACTCCAAACTCCACTATGGTAAAGACCAAAGAGCTGTCGAAGGACACCAGAAACAAAATTGTAGCCCTGCGCCGGGCTGGGAAGACTGAATCTGCAATAGACAAGCTGCTTGGTGTGAAGAAATAAACGGTGGGAGCAATAATTAGAAAATGGAAGATATACAAGACCACTGATAATTTCCCTCGATCTGGGGCTTCACGTAAGACCTCACTTCATGGGGTGAAAATGATCACAAGAACGGTGTGCAAAAATCCTAGTGAATGACCTGCAGAGAGCTGGGACCAACGTAACAAAAGCTACCACCAGTAACACACTACGTCACCAGGGACTCAAATCCTGCAGTGCCAGACGTATCCCCCTGCTTAAAGGGGTTTTGCCATGAAGTGAGTTCCTTACCTCTTATCTGCTCAGGAGAGAATATAAACAAAGCATGCTGAGTCATGAACGGCTGCAGGGGGGGAGAAGGAGGTGGGTGAGCAGAGAGCGAAGAAGGGAGCGGCTGCAATGTTTACTCAAATAATTACATTACAACCAGTGGATTATCTATACAAAAGACACAGCCTCATACACAGCACTTTCTCTCCAGCCCCTTGCAAGCTCCTTCATGTTCCCTGTCATCAGATAAGAAGTGCAAACACGCAAGCGCGGCCAGATCAGCTCCTGTCAGTGTCCTGGTCGTGTCTAATGTAAACGGTCAGGAAACTAAGGGGGACTGAGCAATGCTGTAGCTCTCACAGGCTTCACTTTTTGTAATCACATATATTTAGAAAAGTGAATACCCATTTTGGAGGATCCCACATCAATATTACATCGTGGCAAAACCCCTTTAACCCCTTACCGCCGGAGCCAGTTTTGGCCTCTCTGACCGAGCCCCATTTTTTTAAAACTAGCATGTATCACTGTACATGAGAATAACTTTTTGACACTTTAACCTATCCATGTGATTCAGAGATTGTTTTCTCGTGACACAATGTGCTTTAAGATAGTAAGAAATTTTGGTCCAAAAAGTACTTGTTTATTTGTGAAAAATATCAAAGAATCATGAAAAATTAGAAAAATTTACTATTTTCAAACTTCAAAAATTTCTGTGTGTAAGACAGATAGTTATTCCACTCAAAATAGCTTATAAGTAGCATCTACCATATGTCTATTGTAGGTTGACATCTTTTTTTAAAATGTCTTTTTTTTATTTACATCTTTAGGGGGCTTAGAAATTTAGCAGTAATTTTGAAGAAAATTTGCAATATACATTTTTTTTTAGGGACCAGTCCAGTTCTAACATGATTTTGATTGGCCTGTACGTTAGATACCCCCATAAATGATTTCATCTAAGAAACTACATCCCTTAAAGTATTCAAAACAGCATTTAGGAAGTTTATTAACCCATTAGGTGTTTCACAGGAATTAAAGCAAAGTGGAGGTGAAATTTCAAAATTTCACTTTTTTGCAGATTTTCAATTTTTATCCATTATTCACAAGAACACGGTAGATGTGATCAGGGAAATGCAACTTAATATTGATTCCCCAGATTGTGCCATTTTCAGAGATATCCCATATGTGGGCCTAGTGCGCGATTTGGCTCAACCACAAGCCCCAGAGTAGGAGGAACACCTACTGGACTTTGGGGTCTCATTTTCATTATGATTTTATTTAGGCGCTATTTCAGGTTTGCAGATGCCCTAAGGTGCTAAAATTTAATAAACACCCCTAAAAAGACCCCATATTGGAAACTACACCCCTTAAGGAATATATCCAGGGGTGCAGTGAGTATATCGACCCCACAGGTGTTTCAGATTTTTTTTTTTAGTGTTAAGTTGTGAAAATTAAAAATGTTATTTTTTTCCAACAAACTGCAATTTTAGCTGAAAATGTTTCATTTTTACAAGGAATCCTGAAAAAAAAAAAAGCACCCAAAATTTTGTCACGCAATTTCTTCCAAGTTTGGCAATACCCTACATGTGGGTGTAAACTGCTGTTTGGGCGCATGGCAGGGGGTACAAGGGAGGGAGTGTTATTTGGCTTTTGGAACACAGATTTTGGTGGGGCCATGTCGCATTTGCAAAGCCCCCAAAGTACCAGAACAGGTGAAACCTTCCAGAAGTCGCCCCATTTTGGATTCAACACCCCTCAGGGATCTCATCTACGAATGTATTAACGTTTCTGCATATTCCCATTGTGACGTGATGAATTAGGTGGCTAGCCGTGACCTGCAAGAGGGAATCTTTAATGGGGAAGGTGGGAGGTGAAACTGCGGGAGGGAGGGCAGGCTAACCATAGGGCCTGTAGCTTTATTAAAATGAATATGTATATCAGATACAGAGGAGAGGTGGTTCATGGGAAGTGACTAAGACAATAGTGTACATTACAATGGAGTGTGTATTCCCAATGAATATGCATATCAGACATGGAGGAGAAGGGGTTCATGGGAGGTGATAAACCTGGTAGTGTGCTGTGGAATGTAACATCTATTCTGTTTAGTCCGTTCTAGGTGAGCCACGCAGACTCAATAATATAAGAGAAGTTGGCACGGCGCGGGTGGCATGTTAAGATAGGGCCCGCTATGGAGATGGTGAATGTGTCTGAGGAATGCTGTTTATGGGAGCATGGTGTCAGTGGCAGCACATGGTATCAGTATGCATGTAGGAGAGCAAAAAGGGGGAATGGGTTTTGTGGATTCTCTGATGGCTAATTAGTTAGCACCTGAATAGGGTGTGTACCTAAGAGGATATAAAAGGAAGTGAGCTACACCACATGTGACCAGACCTCTTACCCCTGATGAAGCCAGGTTAGCTGGTGAAACATGTTGGGGAGGTCAGGTATGACATTTTAAATTGTGATTTCTCACCTCTGTCTACAAAGTATTGCCCGCTGCAGAGGGTGTTACAAGGAAGCCTTCTATGTTTTATGTCCATTAGATAGGGATAACTGCCCAAGTAGGATGCTTGGAATCCCTTACTGGAGTTAGTAAATTACTGTATATGTACGGTTTTTCTGTTAGTAGGTGGGGTTCCACCAGACTTGATAATGGAACGGAGTTATTCCTTCAGAAGTAGGAAGGGAAAAATTGAGAGGTTAGAAATCAGGTTTTTTAAATAGTGTGTATAGAGGTTAAGTACATAATAAAAGTTACGTTTTAGTGTCTTATAGATTGAGAACTGATAGAGTTTAAGTTTGCCTATGGCAAAATAGTAAATATAGTACTGTGCATTTTGGGCGCACAGGTGTTCCATAGTTTTTTTTTCAGTATTGGACTATGAAAATGGGGGGCACGGACGCAGTTCCGCCATTGTTTTTTGGGCTTCAATCTTACAATGTTCGCCCTACGGGATAAAAAACAGGATAACTTTACTATGGGGGTCGGTACAATTACAATTATATACATTTTATATAGTTTTTTTATGTTTTATTACTTTAACACAATAGAAATAGATCTATAAAAAATTGCGTTTTTATGTTGTCCTATTCTGACAACCATAGCTTTTTATTTTTCTGTATACGGAGCTGATTATGGGCTTGTTTCTTGTGGGATGAATTGACGTTTTTATTTGTACCATTATGAGGTGCATATGACACTTTAATCACGTTTTATTAAGGTTTTTTGTGAGGTGTTTTGAACAAAATACAGCAATCCTGGTAGTGTTTTTTATTTTTATTTTTTACAGCGGTCATCGTGTGGTATAAATGACATCTTAGCTTTACTCAGCAGGTCGATATGATTACAAATTTGTATTTTTTTTCATGTTTTACTGCTTTTACATAATAAAAAACACTTTTTTAAAAAGGAAAACACGTTTTTGCATCGTCGCAGTCTGAGAGCCATAACTTTTTTATTTTTCTGTATACAGAGCTGTGTAGGTGTCAGTTCGGTGGTCTAGCAAAGTCCCTGGGCAATAGAGACTCAGACAGCCTTTTTAGGTCCAGGCTTGGTTCTCTTTCGGCATTTATTTGGATATAGCAGTAAAAAGAGGGATGTCAAACAAAACCACAAACAAAGCCTGCTCGTCCAAGCAATAACTATACAGTAGTTCATCAGCTGATGAAGGAGATAGTTATTCTCTGAAACGCGTAGGTCTTGTATGCCTGCTCGGCTTTCGTTAGCTACAGCCTTAGTGACGTCACTCTAGTCTGTTAGCCTGTATGTGTGGATCCCGCACGCTGCCGGCCGGAGCGTATTAGCGGTGAACACACCACACTGTTTGTATGTTTTTAAATATTATTTCTGAAAAATCCACCAACTGAAGATTGAAGTGGACAGAAACCTGGATTAGTGCGAGGTTCCTGGCTGATGTGAGCATCCAGTGAGAATCTCTGGGGAAGTGGGTTTCACTATTACAGGTGTGTTTTACACTGTTTTTATACTATTTGCATGGGGGTTGCATATTTGGTATTTGATTATTTGGGGACTGCTTGTGATTAAGTTGGAACCTTATACAGCGAACAGAGCGCGATAGTTTTTTTTATATAGATACACTTTTTATTTCTATTAGAGGATTGCAGCAGGAGATTTCCTCTGACGATCTTTGTGCAGCTTGTTCCCTGAAACACCTGGCGCTTGTATCTAAAGTAGAAGTTATTTTTATTTTTCCGTATACAGAGATGTAAGGACTTTTTTTTTGCGGGATGAACCGACGTTTTAATTGGTACAAATTTGGCATTTATATGAGTTTTTGATCAATTTTTATTCCATTTTATGTGCTGCGGGATGAACAAAAATCGCAATTCTTTGGGGATTTTTTATTTTTTTTAACAGCGTTCACCGTACGGGTTAATTAATATGACACATTTATAGGACAGGTAGTTATGCACGCGGCGATACCAAATATGGGTACTTTATTTTTTGAGGGGCATTTGGCGCCTGTAAAGGGGAAACCGTGGTGTACGTGTTTTTATTTTTTTTTGTGTTTTCCTTTTTTTTTACTTATTTTTATTTTTCCTTTTTTTTTAATTTTTTTTTACACTTTTTTTTACTTTTCCCCATAGGGGATTAATAACAGCAATCTTCAGATCTTCTGGAGGTTGCTGTTAGAAGGCAGGCCAGTACTTAGTATTGCTGCCATGCACTGGTCGCCATGACAACTGTCAGTCACGATGCCCACAATGCATTGTGGGCATCGTGACGTCACAGACAGCTCCGGGAAGTGATCTTCAGTTCCGGGAGCTGGCTGGTAAGTGATCACTGCTGCACTAACATGCAGCAGCGAGCCGAGGAGCAGGCAGGAGGGGCTCCCTCCTCCTGCCTGCGACTTAGCTCCGATGATCTTAATTGATCGTCGGCGTTAAGGGGGGGGTGATTCAACATGAAGCCAGCGGTAATTTACCGCTGGTTCCATGTCGCGATCGTGCACGGCTGGCCCGCAAGATCGCCAGGACGTATGCATACGTCCATTTGCGGGAAGTCACTTCCCGCTAGGGCGTATGCATACATCCAATGTCGGGAAGGGGTTAAGCCAGTAGACGTCCATGCCCATCTGAAGTTTGCTAGAGAGCATTTGGTTGATCCAGTAGAGTAATGGGAGAATGTCATATGGTCAGATGATACCGAAGTAGAACTGTTTGATAGAAACACAACTGCCCATGTTTGGGGGAATTAGAATCTGATTTGCATCCAAAGAACACCATCCCTACTGTAAGCATGGGGGGGGCAAAAACATTTTTTGGGCTGTTTTCTAAAAAGGCCCGGGGTCTACTGATCCGTAAAACATAAAAAGATTGAAGTGGGGCCAATAATAATTGTGAGGGTCTTTTGGGTGGTCTAGCAAAGCCCTTGGGGAATAAATCAACAGCCTTTTTTAGGTCCGGGCTTGGTTCTCTTTGGGCTTTATTTGGAAACAGTAAAAAGAGGGATGTCAAAAAAAACCCCCAAAAAAGCCCTCACCCAAAGAAATAACTATACATATTTTTTTTCCTCACTACTACCTTGTAGCCATAAACCAACACACTGGTTATTACCAGGTGTAATCTCTCAGGCCCAAACTCCTTGGTCTGTTATAACAGACACCCCCTGGTAAGCCAACTAGCTGACTTATATAGGCCAGGTAAACCCAGGCCTGGAACACGGGGAGCAGTCACCCACCCAACACTTTGACTGCCCCTAAAAGCTTCCCCGGGGATTTAGGGGTATTAAAAACATCAAAACAACTGATCAACATGTCCAACTACCTACTGCAGTTGACACAGAAAAAGCGAGGGCTCCACCTCACCGGGGTCTCTCTGAAATTTGGTATAAATATAATTTTAAAATAAAAATATATACAACACTATATATAATTTTTAAATATATATAATATACACACACACAAATATATATATAAACACACACACACACATATAAATAATATAATATATTTAATATACACACAAATAATATATTTATATTACACCACACAACACACACACAAATACATATATATATTATTTATATATACCCCACACACAAATAATAAAAAATAATTATAATACACACACACAATATAAATATATATTTAAAACACACACACATATATATAAAAAATTTTAATATACACACACACAATATTATATTTATATATACACACACACATTATTATTTAAAAATTAAATAATACACACATATATATTTATTATATAATAAAACACAAAAAATTATATTTTATATATTTTAAAAATTATAACACAATATATATATATAAATATATATACAACACATAAAATTTTTAAATATATATATATATATAATATATATATATCACACACACAAAAAATTTATTTTTAAATTTTACACACATACATTTTAAAATTTTTATAATACACACATTTTAAAAAATATTTATATATACACACATATAATAAATATTTATATATAACCACATATAATAATAATTTAATATCACCATACATATAATATTTATATATAACACTACATAAAAAAATTTATATATACACACAATAATATATATAAAAATATATATATATAAAATTTTATATAACACACATATAAAATATAATAAAATAAAATTTATTAACACACAATATTATAAACAAAAAAAATTATATATACACACATATATATTAAAATAATAATTTTAAATACACACAATATATATAAATTATTATATTTATAATACACACACAAAATATATATATATATATATATAATATATTTTTAATACACCCCACATATATAAATAAAATATAATTTATAAACAATTAATTATTTTTTATAATACACAAACATATATAAAAATATATATTATATAATAAAATATATATTTTTATATTACACACATATTTTATATATATAATATATATATTTATATATACACACATATTTAAAATTTTTATAATACAACACAATATATATATAATATATAAAAATAATATATATATAAATATTTTAATATACCACACCCCAAACACACTAATATAATATTTATATATACACACACACACAATATAATAATATTTACACTATTTTTATATATACACACACATATATATTTATAAAAACCACCAATATATAAATATATATATATAATATATATATATATATCACATATATTTAAATATCCACACACACACATAATAATATATATATATATATAAAATATAATATACACACACACAATATATTTAAAATACACACACCAATAATTTTAATATATACACACACACAAAAAAAAATATTTTATATAACACACACACACACATATATATAATAATCAAAATTTATATATACACACCCCACAAACATAATAAATTATATAAAATAAAATTTTAAAACACACACACACAAATATATATTATATATATAAAATATAATATATTTTTTACACACACACACATTAATAAAATATATATTACACTCCCCGGCCACTTTTAGGTACACCTGCCCCCAACTGTTTCGTAACATTTAATTTTCTAATCACCAACCTGGGCGGCAACTCATTGCTTTTTAGGCTGTAACAGGTCAAGACAATCTCCTGCATTCAAACCGAGCATCAGTGGGGGAAAAAAGGTTTTGATGCCTTTAACGTGGCAGGTTTGTTGGCCAAAAGGGGCGGGGTCTTGATATTCAAAAACTGCTGATTCTTGGATTTTCACGCACAACCACTCAGGTTTACAGAAAGGGTCCAAAAAAAAAAAAAACCAGTGAGGGGCAGTCCTTGGGCGAAATTTTTTTTTTATGCCAAGGTCAAAGGAAATGGGCAACTGGTTCGAGCTGATAAAGGGGCAACAGGGACTCAAAACCACCCTTAAACCAAGGTGGGGCAAAGAGCTCTCGAACGCCAGTACGGCAACTTTAGGCAGGGGGCCTACACACAAAGCCCACCCCGGGTGCCACTCCTTTCAGCAAAGAACGGGAAACTAGGCCCAATTTGCCCAAGCCATCAAAATTTGGGACAGTAGAAATTGGAAAAACTTTCCCTTGTCTGTATCTCGATTTCTGCTGCGACATTCGGATGGGAGGGTCAGAATTTGGGGCAAAAAATGAAACATGGATCCATCCGCCTTTTATCAACGGCAGGCTGGTGGTGGGGGTGGTGTCATGGGGTTTGGGGAAAATTTTTTTTGGGACTCTTTGGGCCCCTTGGGACCAATTGACACGTTTCAACACCTGTGGAATCTATGCCCGAAGAATTGAGGGAGTTCGAGGCAAAAGGGGGCCAACCCTTTCTACATGGTGTACCTAATAAAGGGCCGGTATTTATATATATAATAATAATAATATATATATATATATATATAAAAATATTTTACACACCACACATAAATTTTATATTTAAAATACACCACACACACATATATATATATTATATATAACACACACCCATATATATATATTTTTATATACACCACCCAACATATAAATAATTTAAATACCACACACATAAAAATAATTTATAATCACACACAAAATATATAATATTTTTTAAAATACACACACACATAAAATATAATTTATATACCACACACACACACATATATATTTTATAATACACACACACACACATAAAATTATTTTTTATTACACACACACCCACAAAAAAACAACACACACACACACACAATATAAAAAAACAAAAACACACACACATATATATAAATTTAAAAATAACACACCACACAAAAAAATAATTTTTATATACACACAACCCCACAATAATTTATAATACACACACACACATATATATTTAAATATACACACACACACATATAATTAATTAAATACATTTTTTATATACACACACACACATATATAACATAAATTTTTTAAAATACACCACACAAAATAATATATATTTTTATATACACACACACATAAATATTTTATTATACCACACATATATAAAAATTTAATAAACACACAATATAATATATATTTTAAATATCACACACACAAATAATTTTTATAACACACACACATATATAAATATATAATAAATTTTTAAAAAACACACACACAAATATATATTTTTATATAAACACACAACCCCACTTAAAATTTAAAAAAAAAAATTGAGGGAAATTTGCTCAAAAGGAACATCCTTTAGGTGAAACACGGTAAAATTTATTGAGCACTCCACAAAACATGAAAATTAAGGAGGCTTCTTTAGCCAAACAAAAAACATCTAAACACAGTCACTGGTTTCAGCACAGACCGTACTCTAATCCTGGGCAAGGGAACCCCATCATTTTCAGTCGTTCCCCTATGGAGTGCAAGGCCCACTCTGGCTCTCCGCAAACATTGCTCCCCCTGACATTTGACCAAGGTAAGGGGAAACCCCACCCCCTCTCATCGAGCCTGCTGCCTTATTAGGGCTGGTAAGCCCAGGACTGGGTGTGGGCACCCCCTCCCACCCAAAACCCACAACTGCCCAAAAAGCACACCCGGGTCACGGCATTATTGCCAACTACATAACAAAACCTGTGTCGTGGCCTGCTGCCGCGACACCAAACAAAGGGCTTTTTTTCACCGATCTTAAGCAGTCGGTGACACAAAA